>WBNQ01053086.1:47338-74194 GCA_013401375.1 Spizella passerina | reverse complement strand
GGTCCCTTTTGTCTGTCACTGCAGAGCTGGGTCAGGCCCCACTGGCAGCAGGGTCACCCTGCATTCGGTTCAGCCCATGGGAGAAAGATCTGTGCGGAATCATGCAGGAGAGGGTTAAAAGAATCCTGTTCCCACTGGGAGCAGGGACCTGAGTCAGCAGAAGAGGAGGGAAGGGCTGAAGCCCTGCCTGATTGCCCCTTGCAAACCCACTCCTGCAGTGTGTAAGGGTGTGTGTGCTCACTAAGACAGCTCCATCCCCTCTCTGCTCCTGCTTGCACAGGGCTGTGTGGTGAGGTGGGGCCTCTGCACCACCAGTACCCAGGGCTGTCTGGGAGACCTGAACTGAAATTGGATTTTGTGCTTCACTGACTGATATCAGAAAGATTTTAAAAAATTCCCTTCTGTTTGAAGCAAGAGGGGTCTTCTAAGGGGGTTTGGATATGATTAAAAAAATCTACCAAATAATAGAAACCAACGAAAGTGACTTCATTGTGGCTTAATGCTTGGTATTCGCTTTCTGTCCATAATGAAACATTTTGGCTTTAATTTGCATTGTTTAGCCTGTCTTATCTTTATCTTTCTCCCTGTTTTTTGGGGGTTTCTTTGTTTTTGTTTTTGGGGTTTTTTTTGGGTTTTTTATTTTTTGGGGGGGTGTTTGGTTTTTTTTTGTTTGTTTGTTTTTTGTTTTGTTTTGTTTTTGTTGGGTTTTTTTTGTTTAAATTTTATTTTCCTCTCTGAGATATATCATTAAAAGAAACAACAAAAAGGGAAAAGCAGCAGTCTGTACTTCTGGTTACCACACTTCATCTGTGACTGCTGAATTGGGATTTTTTTAGCGTCCTCTTCAGTCAGTGTAGAAGACCATACACCAACCTGGTTTGCAGGCAGTTTCAGCCTCTCTGAAGTTTCCTCTGCCTTAGAAAAACATCTGTCTCCTGTGACTGCTTCAGTCTGAGCTTCCTCTGGCTCTTTGGAGTTCATCTCACCCGACCTCCAAGTTCTCACATGTTAATGTCGCCTTCTGTGACAACCATCCCTGACTCCCTGTGGACTGTGTTTTGATGCTGTCCCTGCCAAGAGGCAGGTGAGTCCTTTTTTGCTCATACCCTCAGCAAGATTTTACTTTATTTTTTTTGAGGTAGAGTACCCTTCCCAGCCTTTATCAATTCAGCACAGACAGACTGCATCTCTTTGTTGCTGTTGCGATATACGTACCAGGCAAAACCAACCCCTTCTAAGTAGTTCTGCAATTCGTATGAGGTTTGAAGAAATGTGGAGGCTTATCTGTCTTCCAGTAGGCTAATGGGAAAAGAGCCAGGAATTTCTGAGCTCTCTTCCCAGCCCTGGCTGTATGCTCTTGGCTTTATGAGCTGGGATCTCAGCCTGTGTTATGAATTTCCCCTTGACTGGCCTGACACGTCACGTACCAGATGAAGATGGCTCCTTACACAGGGGAATTTATGCTTCCTGAATTCACAGACTGCACTTTCAAAAGGCACCACAAGGATCATCTTATCTGACCTTATGTATACAGAAAATAGACTTTTCTCAGAAATTGGATTAGAGCATCTCCTTTTGTAGATATCTAATCTTTATTTCAACATAGGAAGCCCTGGTGACTTGGCAGCCTCCCTGATAAGCTTTTCCAATATTTAATTACCTTCATAGCAGTAAGTTGGTGTCCACTTCAAAGACTGAATTAATCTTGTTCTATCTTCCACCTATCATGTCTTGTTCCCATTATCAGCATAGCTGAAGAGCCTCCCCTTCTCTGCTTCACTATCAGACAGCTTTTCCCTAAGTAAATACCCATATGTAACGATCCCTTTCAGCCTTCTCTTTGATGAATAAGGTTATGTTCCTAAACCTTTATGTTGACATGTGTGCAGCTAATCTCTGGCCTTCTGTAAGTTCACCAGCCCCTGGTGTGTGGCCAGCAGAATTGACCCATCACCTCCCAGCAGCCCTTGCCTGCTGACTACTAAGACAAGAAGGAGTCCTCTCTGTGAGACCTTCCTTTGTTTTGGATGCCCAGAGATCTTTGTCAGCCTCTTCTGGCACATCAGCTTGGCTGGCACTCATCCATCCCCAACTCACAGTTCAAGGCAGCCTCTCACCCTTTAGGGGTGAAGTGGCCTCTGTCGGGGTATTTTGTCTCCTAGATTGGTATTCTATTGACTCACTCTCCTTCCCTGGATGTACCTATGTATCAGCCCAGTACATTTCCTATCCCACAGACCTTTGAACTGCTCCAGAAGACCCCTTCTGCTTCTCAGTCCCCTAAAAGTCCTTCTGCACTTCCTTTCAGTGCCTCCTTCCCAGCCTGAGCCTGCTTCTGGGCTTTGAACCCTCTAATCCTCCATGCCTGGGCTTGCTTCAGTCTGCTTCTCCATGGCTGTCCACACTCAGCCTTCTCTGTTAAGGAAAGGTTTACAACCCCATCCCTTTGCAGACACGTTTCAAGTTCTGTCAAGAGGCCAGTTCTGACACTATTTAATACATGTTTCGTTAATCTCATCTAATGCAGTTTAGAAGAGAAAAGCAGAATATCTAGGAGGAACAGCAAGGTATGACATTGCCACAGCTGCCTTTATCAGCAGAGGCCTGGGGCTGAAGTGTGATGAATGCTGATGAAGGTTTCCTGCTCTGCCATCTGACTGTTTACAGACATATGTCCAGACTGTAAGTTTGCTGATGAAATCCCAAATCACCTGCTCTGTTGTTTGGCTAAGAACTGATGGTGCTCATCCTTCTGGTTGTCCCCTTCTACTCTGCCAATATTGCCATGACCTAAGCCCTGTGCCAGCCCACTCCTTTTCCCTGTGGTTCCCCAAGACTTGTTAGACTTCATGTTGATGGCTCTTTGGGTCATCTCTTGATGGCTCCTGAATGTGAGTTATCCAGGCCTACTGATCTGACAGAGGCCATTACAGCAGACAATTCCCCTTGCTGCAGATTGTTAGCTCTCAGCTCCATCCACCTTGTCATGCTGCCTTCTTCCAAACAGGGCCTAGAGAGGTCTGTCAGGGATTTCTGAGTGACTGCCTGTGATCCTGCTGGGCACATCCAGTGGTCAGCCTAATCCTGACCTTATGCTCCGTTTGTATGTATGAAATGTTTGAAAAGATGCCTCTGAACATCAGGCCTAGAGATTTTCAGAGCCTGAGCCAGACTGCCTTGCCCCATCAAGGGCCTACTGAATGAGCTTAGTTTTGAAGCAATTTATATCCATGCTCACCTAAACTTTTCTGCCAAAAAGAAGTTAACCTGAGGCAAAATCTGAATCTTAATTACAACTCAGTCCCCATCCCCAGCAAAATCAGTCCTCCTTGTACAAGAGAGATCAGAAGGAAAGGGCTGTTTCCTGTTGTTGGGGTGAAAAGAATGTGGATGCTCCCTTCATTTCCAGTGCTGTTGCCTTTAGCTCTGATAGATATGTTTCTCTCTGATGCATGCCATATCTTTGCATGGATGAATGAGGTGGCTGTGCTACTTGTGTGGAGGTCTGGCTGACTCACGTCAATATAGGTGTTACAGGAAATTGACAGGCACTGCCTGACCAAGTGATATGCAGATGCTCACATGAGATCTCCAGGCTTTTGCTTTGGGAATTCCCAGAGACTTGCCATGCTCTGTATTTTGCAGTGGCTTGCATCCCTGGTGATGCTGACATTGCACCCTCCTCCTGGCAGTAAAGTGGCACCCACTACCATGAGGAGGTGCAGTGTCATGGTTTCCTAACAAAGTCATCTCAAGGACAGAAGAAGTCTCACTATTTATGAAAAGAAGTGATATCTGATAATTTCTTTCCCCCCCTGAATGCATGCAACTTCTGAACAAGCAGTGACAGTCCTGACATCCCTCTTAGCAGTTCAGTGTGTGCCAGCACCACTTCTGCTTCCATGGCTGTGATGGGGATAGATCCAGATGCTGCCACCCTAGCCAGACCCGAATTCCCTCCAGAATCTCACTTCTGCCTGTCCCAGAACAGGGAGATCAGCAGCAGCTCTGTCTCTTGCCGGCACTATTTACCTGGTGATGGGGCAGCTTGTGACCAAGATCACCATCATGGGGCAATTTCTGTTATCTTTTCCCAGCAGAGCATCCCCTTTGTTCTCTGTGCATGCTGTCTGCTCCCTGTTTTACCTGCAGCACGTGGCAGGTGCATGGGAGAAGAGCAGATCCCCCAGTTAATTTCTGCAAAGCTGATAAAAACACTATCTGCTGCATCCCAGGCTGTGCCCGGGGCTGGAAGGTGCTTAATGAGGGAACCAGCCTTCAGCAGGGGCTCAGCAGGTCACACACAGCTAAAGCTCAGCATCGTTCCTTGTCACTCATTAATTTCATGGCCTCGTTACCCCCTCGTTACCATCTGTGGGCATGAAGATGAGGAGTCACCTGCTCAGGCTGAGGCTAGATTCAGGTTAGAGGCTGGGGAGTATGTTTAGATTAGACACAAGGAAACTTTTTTTTTGTTATAATCATGCTGAGGCAGTAGCACAAGGTGCCCAGAGAAGCTGTGGATGCCCCATTCCTGGAAATGTTCAGGGCCAGACTGGATGGGTCTCCAAGCAACCTGGTCTAGTGGGAGGTGTCCCTTCCCATGGTAGGGGGGTTGGAAATAGATGATCTCCAAAGCCATTCCAAACCATTCTATAATTCTGTGATTAAATTCTGACCATAGAGTTTCACAATCATCAGGGAAGATCTAGTATGTAGTGGATCTCCAGAGCCTGTCAGCTTCAGGGATTTTGTCCTTTCTTCCAACTGCTTCTGAGATTAGCTCAGTCCCTGGGAAGAGCCATGCAGCTTTTATTTAGGCTTTCAAACATATCTTGAGAATTTGAAGGAGGGAAGATGAGTGATAACAGCAAATATAACAAATTCATCCCTGTTTGTGCCCAGCACCGCCTTTGTAAGATGGAAGGAAAATCTCTGTTCTTGGAAAAGTAAGTATTTTGCTTGGAGGTGTTTGAACCTCAGGGATCCTTGGATATATGAGAGGTTTGGAGTCTGAACAGCCCCTTTAATCCCAAGTCTGTAGCCATCCCCATTGCCCAGGTGGTCAGGCACAAAATCTTTCACTTCCCAAACTGAACCAAGAGCGTAGGGAGGTGTGATGAGGAGAGACCCAAGCTTATGGGACAGAAGCCAGGCAGNAAAGAAAGGAATTGCTGCCTCATTTCCATTCTGCTGCTGGGGCTGTTACTGTCATTTAAATATCCCTTTGGTGACACTAGGTTGGGATCCCTGCCAGCTCTGGGGCTTCGACTATGCTTTGGGATACTGGAAAAATGCATTCTTTAGAGCTCTGACTTTAAGCTTCAGGAAGGGGGAAGATGTAAGGGTGTGAGACACTGGCACAGGTTGCCCTAAGAAGTTGTTGGCATCTCATTNGGTCCAGCTGTAGCCAGAATGCCTTGGCTGGGTTTCAGAGGAGCTCAGTGCCAAAGCTAATAAGCCTGCCAGGAGCCAGGACTTCCTTGCTTGACTGAAAAACTAGGCTAATGGTGCTTGGCTGGCTCCAGAGCTCTGCTGGAAACTGCCTAGCTGCTCTGCCATGTGAAACTGCTGCTTCAGACTGGGCTACTAACTTCTTTTCTGCAGCAGATAATGCAGGGATCTGTGGCACTGAAATGCACACAAGGACACAAGGATTGTCCTGGGAACTTCAACCTCTGCTGTGGCTTGCAGAGGGAAAAGAAAGGAATTGCCGCCTCATTTCCATTCTGCTGCTGGGGCTGTTACTGTCATTTAAATATCCCTTTGGTGACACTAGGTTGGGATCCCTGCCAGCTGTGGGGCTTCGACTATGCTTTGGGATACTGGAAAAATGCATTCTTTAGAGCTCTGACTTTAAGCTTCAGGAAGGGGGAAGATGTAAGGGTGTGAGACACTGGCACAGGTTGCCCTGAGAAGTTGTTGGCATCTCATCCTTGGAAATGTTCAAAACCAGGCTGGATGGGGCTCTGAGTACCCTGCTGTAATGGAAGTTGTCCCTGCCCAAAGCACGGGAGTGCAATTTGTTGATCTTTAAGGCCCCTTCCAACTCTAACTATTCTATGATTTTATGACTCTACCACTGCTTTTCTGGGGTGCTGGAACCCCACAAACTGTATTTGCAAATCACTTCAGAAAAGCAGTATTTTTCCCACAAAAAAATGATTCCCATAGCCATTGAGAGCCTGGTAGTGTTCTTTCCCAGAACAGCACCTCTGTCCCTTGCATCACCAAGCACCTTCACTTTTTCTGTGGAGCAGGGATTTGAGTGTGAAAGTAAATTTCTACTTGCTGAGGAGCTGAAGAGCAGAGGCAGGGACAAGAATATTCTTATGGGGAATGTTTTAGGCTGAAAAGGTATCTCACTGGAGAATTCAAACCCAGCTGGGCAATAAATTCCAAAGTCAGAAGCCCACTGGACTTGTCAAAAGGCTTGGCACACCATTAGGGCAGCCTTGGGGCAAGTAGATATGGACTTTATGGAGTCTTTGTGGGTGCCTAAAATGACCAAGGAAAAAAGTACAACACTGTGATGATTTTTGGGGAAAACTAACTGAAACACAGTATTAATAATCTCATATTTTCTGTGACAATATCTTTTTTTGATATTGTTTCAAGACCCCTGGGGCAGGATCATTTCCAATTTAGACATGGTGCAGAGTTTGCCTTGGGAGGTTGAGGATGCTGCCACAGGACATTTAACAAACTGTGGTAAAAATAGCATTGTGACATGATTGCCACCATAGATTATCCAGGCATTTCTCATGGGATATCATAGGTATATGTTCCATGCCCTGCCCCTTTCCTGTTTATTCAAGAGGATTTTCACCTCTGCAGTCTCTGGCACGCAGGTCCCAGATGGGACAAACAGACAGCTGTTGGGAAGGGGGGTTTTGGAAAGCAAACAATCACTTAATTTAAAATTTAAATGAGAAAAATTCCATGAATTCGTATTTCTGGGGGAAATGAAGTGTTTTTACAGCAGTGATTATGATTAGGAGCAAAATAGGGGAAAGCCTTGCCTCTTGTGTTCCTGCAAAGGAGGCTGCATGTAAGGACAAAACCAGAAGCTGTTTCCCGCAGTCAGTCTCACAGGAAAAGCTAGGCCCTCTTCAAACTCTTCAAAAAGTTTCTTACCTTTGACACAGACAGCAGATTAACAGGTCTGAGAATTACCACAGGCCTCAGGATGACTCCTGTGGCCAGTGGGGAGCTACCAATGCAGGTGACAGGTCTGGTGATGCAGAGCTTGTCTTTCAGGATAATTTCTAACCAAATAGTCCAACAGCTCACAGCCCTACATACATTTATCTTCACAGTAGACCAGCCAGGGCCAAGTTTTAAGTTATAAGTAGGCAAGATGCTGAGAGGTACTTGGGAGCCCTCAGAACATCTGTTTAGAACCTAAGGTTGGTGCAGCCATCACTCTTAGAGTTCAGTTACTATTGGGAAGAGGGACTTGGAGTGCTCATTTTGTAGAAAACCATCTTCTTCTAGCTGTGCATTCTTTTTAGTGACTGCATGGGATAGTTTAGCTCACTGATCTGCCTGAAAACTGGTGATCTTTGATCTTTTTTGATACTTTGAAGGGCTACACAAATTCCAGCTTTCGTGTAATGTAGAGGAAGGTCAGGACAACCTCTCTCCACTGCCCTACGGTCACAGGGTAACTTAAACCACCCATTCAAACACATCTCATAAAAATTGTCATTTGTGTATCCAAGCCCATCCAGAAAGTCCAGCATGGCAGAGGGGTCTGAACCTAGTTTCTGGGTGAGCAACCCATAACCTGTGGCCCTCTCTAGGTTCTCCATTGGCTTGGAGAAAACCCCCCCCCATATCATGTCATCATACTTCTGCCAGTCCCTTGCTTACCTCTGGACCATTTCTTTGTGTTTAATCATCTCTAAATTTAAGGGGCAGCTTGATTGCCCCAAAATGCATCATCACGTGCCACTTAGCAGCAGCATGCTACCAACATCATGGCTGGTAAAAACCCACCAGCTCTGACGCACCATGCTCCCATCAAAAGAGGCTCTGGGAGGAAGAAGCTGTGTGTTTCCTTTAACATACAACAAAGCAAAGCAGTTCAAAGAGCCGGGAAAGGAGGTTAACAATCTCTTTGAAATGTAGGTTCAAATTCCCAGCACGGCCCCAGTCAATTATCAGCAAGTGCTGTGACACTTGTACTACTAACGAGGAAGAGGAGGGAGGGGAGCATGTGACACAGAGGTCCAGACAGGCAGCAGCAGGGGTTAAAGGAAGAGTGGTGGTGGGAAAGTTACCAGGATTTTTTTCAGGCTGATTAACCCTTCTGTGGTGCACCCAGAGCAGAGGCCCGACTACTGGAATGGGTGGAGCTGGGCAGGGTGGCAGCACATTCCCCTGCCCAAAGCCCTTAGTGTCTGGCAGGGCTTTTTCAAGGGATGCACAGCGCCTGCCACAGCAGGCTGCTGCTGCTGCTGCTGCTGCTGCTGCTGCTGCTTTCTCCAGGGTGTTCCTCTGTGGCAGCATGAGCCACTTTTATTTTAATCCCATTAATGAAAAGCGGTGAGTGCAGGGGTGGGGATGGGGCAGGAGGGGGTGGGTTTGTTTTGGTGGTGAGGATGGGTGCACACAGGCATACAAATGCTCAGAGACAAAGGCTGTGATTAAGGGCCAGTACTCCAACTCCCTGCTTATTACAGGAAAGGATTTATCTGATGGCCTAGTTTCAGCTCCAATTTTCTACCTTTTAATCAGGTTCCCAGGTCTCCTTGTCCACTCTAAAAGGAAAGGAAGAGGAAATCTCAGGGTGATGAAGCAAGAGTAATACTCTATAAACATGCATGGGTCAGAAGGTTTTGCTGCCCCAAAACTTTCCTAGGAGGCAGATACCAGGACAGGCAGAAGAATTCTGCCCCGCCATGCAGCATTTGTTTCTGGCATGGCAAGAGTGCATCTGTGCTTTCCCGCCTGACCAAGCCAGGGTTGTGTGAAACAAACGTGCTGGAAATAAAAACCTTCTGCAAAATGGAAAATGTACAGAGGAGAAGCTATTTTTAAAAGGGACAGCACCTACTGCAGTTATGAAGTCAGCCACATAATCAGTCAGCAAGGGACTTCTGTGGGCTGACAGCTGACTGCCAGGAGGAATGGTTCCAGCAGACTGATGAGAAGAAAATGAGAGTCTTTGGGTACTGAGAGGTGCATGTTCTCTAATAAAGAGAAGAATGTCTGTCCTGTGCTGCCCTGGGCACAAGGCAGATGGGGGGAAGTGACCCTCACTGTCTTTCCCCACAGGGAATGAGGGAGGGATGAGATGCTGATAACTCTCCTGCAGACAGAACACCACAAGCAAATGCAAGCTCACTCACTACTTCTTCCGCCCTTAGCCAGCCTAGCCTTATTGCCGAGCCTCTGCTGAGGTTTTCCTGCTTCTAAAAATGTTGAGCCTGTAATTAAAATGCCCATTTTGCTTGCCAGGGCAAACATATCCGGCCACAGAGCTGAGCTGGTTGTGGAGACAGCCAAAGCTTGCAGCTAACCAACCTGGCTGGCCTTCCTGGCACTGATGGCTTTCCTGGCACGGGTGGCTCTCCTGGCATGGGTGGCTGTTGATGCCTGACACCAGGTCCATCACACACGCAAGCTGACAGGAAGTTTGAATGAGGGCCTCCTCAACTCATCCAAGCCCTGATGTGCCCTTCTTCCTCTGTGGGGACATCAGTGCTATTTCAGGTGTTTCTGCCCTGCTGGTGCAGAGGGGACATACATGGATAATGTGGGGGCTCATGTTTCTGGTAGAGGCTTGCCTGTTTCTTCCCATTCAGAGTATTTTGGAAAGGCTATTTAAATAATCAAAACAATATTTTAATTAACAATAATCGAAATAATAAATTAAGTCATTAATTAAATAACGAATGAAAAGTGGTTTTGGGGAAACAGGTAAAGAACCAACAGCCTCTTCCAGGCTGCCTGCAAGGTGTTCCTTCAGGCTTGGGAGGAACAGGAACAGGCAGTTTCCTCAGTGAGGCTCTGATTGCACCACTTTTATACACAGAACCAAGAGGCCTTTAAAATTAAATTTGCTTCTTAAGAGCAGGAACACTGCTCTGGAGAGGCTTCTGTTTATTCTTTAGGTGCAAAGGCTCTGCATGGTCCTAGCCCCCTGTGCAGCAGCCCCAGCTCTGCAGAGGAGGGTGCTTAGACTGGATTACGTGTGTCTCACTGCCAGAAACTCTGTGGTCAGGCAACGTTCAGCTTTCTGTGCTGTGGCATCACTTCTGCACCCCTTGACTCACTTCCACCCCCACAGACTCATAGAATCTTTAGGGATGGAAAAGACCTGCAAGATCATCAAGTTCAACGCTTAACCCAGCACTACCAAGTCCACCCTTAAACAGTCTCCCTAAGCAACACATCTACATGTGCTTGAACGCTTCCATGGTCTTGTGTGTCTCCCCACATCACCCTGCCTGCTGCAAATCCAGTCTTTCAACACAAGCAGACCACGTCCCGAATGGGTCAAATGCACAAAGAAATTTCCACCTGCTCCACGAACTTTGGAGCAGGTCCTGGAGCAGGAAATTTGCACCACATGCTCTCTGCTGCTTCACGGCCACGTGCTCCTAATTTCCTTCAAGTCAACCAAAGAAGCTATCAAGTCTTTCCATCACTGAAGAACGAGCCAAGCACCATGGGACAAATCCTGACCCCAATTTGGAGATCCAGCACCCACGGGGGCAGTGGGGATGAGCAGAGAAGGAGAGAAGCCATGTTGCACTTCAGACCCAGTGACAGCTGCCACCCGCTCAGCATTAAAGCAATAAATCTGGGGGATCTGGGTTTATTCTCCTCCAAATCACTTTATTATATTGTGAGTAATCACAAAGCCTTACAATGCTGCAGGTTCTTTAAAAAAACAGGCTAACACAGCGACAGTATTTGCCAGCCTTTGCTACAACTAGTTTAGCTAGCAGCTAGCATGAGATTACACAAGGAAATCTTGCAGTCTCCAATTGGATTGTCACATTGGGTTTTAAATTACCACAGTGCTGCAAAGACAGTAACTTTGACAGTAGGTGATAACCGTAATGTTTCATCTATGTACAGGCTTAAAAAAGTAAACAGCTTTCTTTAAAAAAAATACATTTTCTGCCAGCAGAAAATAATTCTCTTAAAAAGGCAAAACCCAGTAAAACCCCCACATCTTTCCTCACAAACTGCCCTTGTCCTGCACTGCAGTTTGTTTCTGTTCCCCTTCATGTCTCTGCCCGTAGGCAGCCCCATTGCCTTTTTAAGAAAATCAGCGTTTCCTGTGATTGTGAAGGCTGGTCAAACATCGCAAAGGCTCAGTAGAGGGGAAAAATCCCCAAAACTGAAAGAAGGGGTGAAAATCCCACTCTAAGCTACCCAAACAAATTATTGAAATTGAGATAGATGGAAATGTGGGAGTATTTCAGTACCAAATTTCAGTATCCATAGTTAGGTGTTGACTCTGACTTTATGGAGTCAGTGGGTTTGGGCAACAGGGTTTCCACTTTCCAAGACTTTTGGGGGTATGAGGACAAAACCTGAGCTTCTTCCAACACTCCCAAAGGACAATTTGAGATGAGTTTATATCTGCATCACTTTACATGGATCTCCCTAAATCAAGCATTGAAAGTGGCCCTGATGCAGGGCTTAGAGACCAAACTGCAGATCCGCTTAAGCATGACCCCCATCCAAACATCCCATCCTCCTGGACAGAGCATGCCAGATGTGGACCAGACCTCAGCAGTCACCACCACTGCTTCTATAAGCAAATTGGAGGCTTCACACATGGCATTGAGTCATGTTGTGCTGCCTTCTCCCGCTTCCTCCTAGACTGGAGAAAAAGAGGGTCCAGAGGGCTTCCACTTTGCCAGCATTTCAGCAATGGAGAGAAAAAAAAATCAGCAAAACATTGAGGACCAGGCTTTTTATCAGATTTCAGTTTATCAGCAACTTGGCAACCAAGGAGCTGTGTGAGAGAAAGAAAAGCCACAACCCTGGAAAAAACCCCAAAGATCTTTCCTTCCATAAGCAAAGTGCTTCAGGGCCACAATCATCAGTGTTAATTCTTTGCCTGGCACATTCTCAGAAGTGTTTTGGCACTGCAAGTTGCCTCACATATGCCCAGATGAGCTGCAGATGTTGTGCTCAGATGGGGAATGTCAGCCTGGAAACAACTTACTCTCATATCCTCTAGGACTGCATCTTGGTTTGATAAGGTCATCAAGAAAGAATCCCTGTCAAAGTTTCTTTCCAAGCTTCCCCAGAAAGGGAGGAGGGATTCTTTTCAATTTTTTTTTCTTTCCTGAGCTAGGCTATATGATCTCTTCCCTTTGCAGCCTCCTCCATCAAAGGTTGGCTCCTGGGTGAGATGTGGCTGTTAGCAGACCCCTCTCCTTCCCTTCCTCTGCTGCACATCATCTCCGACCAATGGCTCGCTGAGTTTAAAAAGACAGGAGGTTGCCAAAGCTGGACCTAAGTTAATTAGACATGAATAGGATCAAGGTGGGAAAACAAAGAGAAATTGGTGGGAAAATGTCTCAGCTTACCCAATGTTTGTTGCACAGCTATGCAAATAACATGTAAAACCCAGCACATTAAGTGCACCCTGTGTTCAGGTTTGTCTGGAAATGTTTCTTCAAGACTGAAAGTGCATGACAGAAAACAGGGTGCTGCTAATGAAGGCAGCATCCAGAAGGCACATTTTGGGGAGTAACAATTAAAAGAAGGATGATGCATGGGTTTGTAAGCAAGCAGCTACAGAGCTGGTATGTTTTGGTGTGTGCTCTGCAGAGGTGTAGCTTTGCTCCTACAAATGTGTCTGAGGCATGAAGGGTTTGCTCCAGACTGAGTGTTCTGCCCTGGGACCTGCAGAGCAGCTTGTCCCGCATGGTCCAGCATCACCGCTCCTGAGCCAACGGCATGAGTGAGGACCTCAGTGAGCCGGCTAAAATCCAGAGCCTGCGGATAACGCAGATTTGAGAGTTTATAAAATCCACAAACAATCAGCTATTGGCAAATACAAATATATAAATTATTGACAGTTTTACAAAAGGCACACTGCAAGCCGTCTCAGTCCGACACCTGTACAAGTCCCACGGCCCCCCACCCTCCCTGCCCCACCCATTCTTCTGCCCAGTTTTCATCACAAAACATAAGGTGCTGCTGCTATGGATCCATGGCTGTCATGGCAACTGAGGACTTCTTTTTTGGTCAGCCCAATTTGTCGGTGGTACTGTCCTTCTTTGATGGTCTTGAGACACTGTATATCCTTCCCTAAGGTGATGCTTTTGATGGAAGGCAGGTATTTCAGCAAGGTCTTTGGTAAGGACGAGATGCCTGTCCCAGAGAGGTTGAGCTCTTGTAGGGAGTTCAGACCAAAGATAACTTCAGCAGACAGTGACTTCAAGTTGGGATTGTTGGATAAATCCAGAACCTGGAGGGCTTGGAGTTCCTTGAAGCTCTGAGGAGATAACTCCCTAAAGCCACGCAGGCCACTGAGGGATAAATGAATCAAGTCTTTCAGCCCCGTGAAATCTCCTTTCTCAATCTTAACCAGAGGGTTTCCATCAAGATTTAAATATCGGAGAGGAATGCCTTGAAGGTTTGGTACAAATGTTAGCCTGTTTCCAGAAAGATTTAAGTTCTGGATGTTGGGAATGCTCTTTTCATGGTGTCTTGTAATTGTGCTGAGCATATTATTGGATAGATCCACATTCAGGGTTTTGCCTTGTCCTTTTGAAGCAAAAATGTCCATAGCTATATCCAAAAGTTTGTTATTGCTCAAATCTATGTCACTTAGAGGAGAACTGGAGAAACAGTCCTCCGGAAGGACTTCCAGAGAGTTATGACTCAGATCCAAGGACTCCAGGTACCGAAGCCTGGAGAACGTTGTGGAGGAAATCTTGGCAATTTTGTTGTAGCTCAGGTCGAGACTCACCAGGGTGGTGTATCCAGGGCCAGTAAGCATCGATTCATTTATTGTTTCCAGTTTGTTTGATGATAGATCCAAGTAGGAGGTGTCCAGAGGGATTGGGACAGGAACAATGTGGGAGCCTATTCCACTGCAGTCCACCTTGGTCAAGCTAAAGCTGTCAAAGAGACCAAAGGTTTCCACTTCACAGTGGCAGCCAGGGAAGCAGGTTTTTGTGGTACCAAAGCAAGGAAGGAGAAGCAGCAAATTGAACCAGGCCAGGAAATGCATTGTTTTCCTGTAAAACAAGACAATAGAAAAGCAGATCGAATTGCTGTAGAAATTACTTTATGAATGATGTGTAACTGTTTGACTTATGCAGTCTTGTCCTTTCTCTTTACAAAAGGAGAGATTAAGCATACCCTTAAATAGCATGGATGTCCCAAAGACTTTTTCTCTCATGTTATGAATCCCAGTGGGAAATTAATGGAGAAAAAAGTTGGGTCAGCAGTCTTTACACACATAACCAAACTGAGGCGAAATTGGAAATGAGCTGTAAGAACAGTAGGCTGCCTTAAAGCATGATCTATCAAACATATAAACTTTTGACTGGACCATGGAAGAAAAGACCAGCTCCTTACTGCACAAATGGACATCCCATCTCCCTCTCTTGGATTTCAGGAGCAAATTTTAGAAGTTTGGATTTGTATGAGGTGGCTAAAAACAATCCTCCTTGGTGTGGTGGCAGCTCCTACCAGAGCTGACGAACCGAGGCTTGTTCAGTCTAACCCAGCCTTTGCTGTGGTGGGCCCAGCCCCCTGCACAGTGGAGCGAGACAATTTGCTTCATATGGAGTCTTTGGGGACCCTCTGCTAATTGCATTAAGTGTTCTCTCTGATTAACAGTGCCAGTAAGCAAGGAGTTCTCTCCACTGCTTTGGCTTTGACCCCAAGACAGTTCTGTCTCTCCATCATCTCATACAAGAGATGCAGATCAGAGCTGATCTGCACGCTCCAGCTCTGCTGAACCTCTTCAGATGGCATCCTAACAACAGTGGCAACAACAGCTGCATGATTTCAAGAGACAGTCAAAACAATCTTTAGATCTCTGGAGAGGGTACATAGGAGCATGCCAGCATCCTGCAGGTCAGCACAGAGGCAACAAGGTCTGTCCTCGCTGGTTCCTATTGCAGTCATGGGTGATGACTCCTCATGCCTTGCAAACAAGGTCTCCAGAAGGCCAGAAACAAAAAATCTCACCAAGCCAGGCAAGCAGATCCATCAGCACTGGTCCTTGGCTATGCTGCTGGCCATAAACAAACACTCACGTGCCAACTGCTCATTTAATAAGAAAAAGGTTAAAGAAATCCCTTTAAATGAATGTTGCCATCCCCACTCCAGTCTCCCTGGTCTCTTACCTTTCCCACCACTGTTTAAAAGCACTTCATTAACTTCCTTGCAGTATCGAGTTTCACACATACCCTTTGATCTGGCTGAGATTCCTTCCTCACAGCCCTTGCACCTTCCCAAGACCATTTCCTAGAAATTCACACTTCATCTCCCCTCACCCACCCCTTGTATTCAGTTTCTCTCCCTTTTCAGCACCATCTTCTTGGCCCTGCTCTCATTCCCGTGAGAATGAGACTGGGGACTACTTGCCAAAGTGCAAAAAAAGCGCAAGGGGGAAAAATGTTGCAAAAATACTGTCCTGATCACTGATGTGAGTTGTATGGCACTGGGTCTCTCCCAGACCTCCTGCAAATAGAGAGCAGGAACTGGGACTCTGGCCAAGCTGCCTGCAGCTAAACCATTGCTAAATGCCCCTTTGGGGTCCATTATTCTATAGAAACAACAGAAAATTGGGAAGATGAGCCCTAGCCTCAGCCCATCTCAACTGTTTCTTGAGAAAACACATATGTGTGCAGAGAGAACATAGAGGGTGGGTTTCTTCTCTGCGACACTTTTCCAGATATCCCTTTCCTAATGACATCAAGGCTGATCCCCTCTGGTTCTGTGCAGACAGACATAGCTTGCTGCCTTCTGCAGTCCCTCCTAAAATAAATACTACTATTTTTATGTTTCCATGAAGCTGCATTTGGATTGCACTGAAATGTTTTATTACCAGGGGAGGTTACAGCAGTGGGGAGTTCCTTGTAAACTAAAACTGCAAAACCTCAAATGTTAAATATCTCGCCTACAGGGAAGTACCTACATTGGTATCAGCCCAGTCTACTGGCATTTCTTCTCCCAAATTCTACCCAGTGGCTATTCCTACTTGATGTCTCTATATGGAAAGGACTTCCAACTTCTCCTTCAAAAGTGCAGCTCGTTTCCTCATAGAATTGTTTTAGCTCTGGTGGGAGCTGAATCATACACTAGGAAGTCCAAAGACACACCAGTGTGAAATTTTACTTTCTGAGCACTGCTAAAACCTTCTTTGGCTTCTTATGGAGCATCTGAACAAAAGTAAGAGGACAAAATCCAAAGCCCTAATTTAACTGGGAATAGACTTTTAATAGGACCTGTAGTGGTAGGACAAGGGGCAATGGTTTTAAATCAAAATGAGAATAATTCAGACTAGACCTAAGGAAGTAGTTTTCTGCGATGAAGGTGGTAAAACACTGGCACAGGTTGCCCAGAGAGGTGGTAGATGCCCCATCCCTGAAAACATTCAAGTCCAGGTTGGATGGGGCTCTGAGCAATCTGGACTAGTTGAAGATGTTCCTGATTATTGTGGGGAGTTGGACTGGGTGGCCTTTAAAGGGTCTGTTCCAATCCAAGCTATTCTGTGATTCTATGAATTGAGAGAAGATTGGAAAACGATGCTGGGCTTTGATATGCACCTGCTCAAACCCTTTTGACATGGGAATTCCCCTCCTGATCAGCCTCAAAAATGATTGCCAGAAGTGGGCAGATACAGTGACTCTCACTGCAACATCCATCACTTCAGCCAGCAGTAAAGACAAAACATGACACAGCTGAAATGCAGTACACAAAGCTCAGCTGAAGCATTTGCATAGCATCTATTGCCTCTTCCCTCCTCACAACACTGCCACAAATTCTCCCTTACTGGCTCTGCAATTGCTTTGCAGATGGGATACAATCCATTAGTACCAGTTGGAAACTCCCTTATGGAGCAGCATGGAGCATCACAGCAAACATGCCACTTGGTTAATAGCTCTGATAAAATATAGGAGAAATAAAGTTACTGGTCATCTTCCAGTCCAAGAAAAAGACTCCTACATTGCCAGATAATTGGCAAAGAGCTTAGTCAGGTACAGGCATGTTTCATTATATTGTGGAACAACTGATAGCTCTCTTTGAAATGGGGAAAGAAACAGACCGCAGGCATTTACAGTTCTGTGTACAGTGTGTATTTGAAACTGCACCAAAATGCCTCTGGATTGCTGCCCACAAGCTGCTTTGTTGATAAAGGCAGGAAGCCAAGGTATCCCCTTGTAAAAGGAAGAGGAGTTATCCTCTTGCAACGCTGGGGAGTTTCACCTGGGTAAACACCATGGACAAGAAACCACTGGCACCATCACCTAGGACAGTGAGGGGAAAGTCACTGGGAGAAAGCAGCCCACCCTGGGGCTGGTTTAGCCATGTCCTCTTCATTTCTATGGCTATTGAGGTATGGAGAGATCCCAGTGATAGGATTTGGCCATCTGGAAGCTCTAGGGGTCTTTTTATACCTGTTGGTTGCAACAGGAGCTGCTGGGGGTGCAATATCTTCCCCCATGTTCCAGGTGCCTGTAGTGACTGCAGGGCTCTGGTCTTTATATCTTGCTCATCCTTTCTGCAGGGCAAATATTCTGAGACAACCATAAAGAGAGCCTAAGGTGGTTAATGGAGCCAGTGTTGGACCAAGCTTCCAGCAGGATGCCAGCCTTCTCCTCAGATCCCACATCTCCCCTTGTGCCGTCTCCCTGCTATGCTCAATCATTGCAATGCCGTGTGGCAAGACTCACACAGAAAACTCACACTGAGATTTCCCAGCCAAAAAGTCCCCAACATTAAAAGCAGATTGCAGAGGGATGCCAGGCTCAGGTGATGGTCAGGGAGTGAGGTGGGAGAGAAGAAAGCTTTGTTACTGTGTTGTTGCAAATTCACGCTTCCCACTGCATTTGATTTCTTCCTTCTCCTCTCTGTTACAGACTTTTCTCATAAGGGAGATCAGCTGGCACATCCCTCCCTGGATGAAAGCCCATTGCTTGGGGACTGGTCCCCCTCTTTGGGAATGCGGATATTAAGAGGATGCTACCTAGGCTACCTCCAGTTGCCCTGGCAACCACCAAGCTGGAATTCCCCATAGCAAAAAATCAATGACTAATTAAAGAAATAATACAAGGGGAGGTGTTTTAGAGTTTGCTGTTTGATGGAGTCAGGAAACAGCTGCCCCATTCTTCATTCCCTCAGCCTCCCTCAACATGCCTCTGAACAAAGCATCGTCTGAAATGCAGCTGGGGTTGGGGCTAAAGGCCCAAATTCACCCAATGAAGCCTGAAGTATGTGGGTAAGAAGTGCAAAAAAACCCAAAAACACCAGGTTGTCTCTACGGTGGGGTGAAGAAAATGAAATTGCTCCAGAAGGGGATGAAACCCCTTCAGAGTAGGATGCCCAGTCTCCCTGGTTACTGCTTCCACCCCATTCTTGGCTGCATCTTCCAAACCCTAGTCCCTCCCAATAACCAGGTGCACTTGGATAAACCAGTTTGGGTCACTGATCCAACAAAAACCCCTCTGATCTTTCTCCTTTCCCTTTGCCAGGTCAGTTTTCCAACAAATTCTGGTGACCATCCATAGGGATACCAGCTCTCACAAAGGAATGGAGAGCACAGAATCTGTCTTTTCCATAGCAGCCCACAACCAGACCAGATCAGATATGAATCTGTAAGGCATGGTGGACAGATCCTGGTAATTTCTACATTTCTTGCCAATATTAATTCTGGATGAACAGCAAACAGAACAAGTTTCAAAGAAAAAACGCAAAAAGGAAGAGCTGAAGTCCACCTGTCCCAAACAGAATTGTTGCCCTAGCAAAGGACAAAAGAGTTGTATTAGCAACAATATTTCAGGAGGAAAATTTTGGGATTGTCTTCTGCCTCTTTTATCAGCCAAGTAAAGAAATAAAAAAAGTCTTCACAGCGAAGCTCACCAGGCCCACTTGGCTGCCAGCACTAATTGGGGTCGGAGGAAAAGGAACATTATTGGAAAGTGAAACAAGTGCATAGGTTATGATAGAGGCCATAAATCCTCCAGACTGAAGGGAAAAAAAAAGTTGGCTCTGGCTCTTTATCTTTTTAAATATCTTGGAGGCTAAGTGGCAGCTGGGACAACAGCTCCAGAGCACCAGAATGCTCCAGAGTTGCTTCTCGACAACAAAATTGCATGAGAGACCTTTCCCCCCCTTCTCCACCCATTAATTATTCTGTAAAATTAGAATAATTACCGACTAAAGTGCAGCACTAGCAGCAGCTACGCTATTCCAGCGTGGACTCTCCCGGCTGAGCCCAAATGACGCCACAGATGCAATCGCGGTCGGGTCTCCAGATCCCATATGCCAATTTGAGCAGGCAGCAAAACTAGCTCAAACCAGCCTACAGCCAGAGACCATTAAACCCTTGCTGCAGACACACACCCCTCCCATAATAAAGAGACTGCTCCTGACAAGGTTACTCTTTTTTTGTTGTTGGGTTTTTTGTGTGAATCTATTGAAAGTAAAGGTCATTCAGGCTTTTGCTTCACCTGCTTCAGATCAGCTCTTCCTGCAGAAGGCTTCCCCACATAAATGCTGCAAAGAGCTCTTGATAAATATTATTAAACCTCACAAAAAAATGTTGGTGTAAATGGGAACAGTGTTTTCTGACCCGCTTGTTACATTTTGTTGTTTGCTGGTTTGGAAGACGCTTTGCAAACAGTCCTGGTTTTACACTCAGTGTTTGAGACTTCTGGGGTTTAGGGACATGAGAGCTAACGGGAATTCAAGAAGTATGTGGTTTTTATGTTTAATCCTGCAATTGTTAGATGGGTTTGAGAGAGTTCAGTGGAGTTACTCTTAGTGTAACTCTTTCTGAAAGAAATCAGAAAGACTCTGATCTTTCAGCAGGATCAGAATCAGTCCCTTGGTTCTTCCAAATTGCGCTTGATTTCATGGAGGCCTCCATCAGGAGACATTGCACAAGTCACTTTTAGGGGATAAGTTATCACCGTTCACTTCACTCTGATGGTTTTATCTGTGGGACTTGCAAAGCTGCTTACAACAGCAAAGGCATCCCAAATTTTCTAGTGGGATATAAACACAGGGATTTGCAACCCTATTTCCCTTACCAGTGCATGCAAGCATTAGGATAAGGGGAAGCTCAGCCAGTGGGGTGGTGACTTTAGTCCTTATGGTTTAATGTAAAGAGACACCAAGAGCTTGAGCAGGAGTGAAAAGGCATCCTGCAGGTGCCTGAATCCTGCTTTTTGCTCCATGTTCCTGCTCCCTGGGAAAAATCAGAATGAAATGCAAGGAATGCAAAAAGAGAAAAAGAAAAGATTTAACTATGAATTCCTTTGTGCTTTAATTATTTTGCCTGGCAAGATCATGGAGCAGATCCTCATGGAAGCTTTGCTAAGGCAGACGGAAAATAAGGAGGTGGTTGGTGATAGCCAACATGACTTCACTAAGGACAGACACATCCTGCAGGACAGATTTCATGGCTTTCTATGGCACAGTTACAGTGTTGGTGGATGAGGGAAGAGTGACTGGCATTATCTACCTGGACTTGTGCAAAGCATTTGACACTGATCCACACAACATCTTAATCTCTATGGAGAAAACGTGGATTTGATGGTTGGATGACTCAGTGGATAAGGAAGTGGCTGGACAGTCACACTCAAAGAGTTAAGGTCAACAGCTTGATGTTCAGGTGGAAACCAGTGCGGAGCAGAGAAACTGCATAAACAGAGACAAGATGGTGCTTCCTGACGTGGACAAGAACTCCACTGCTCTGCATCAAGTCTGTGTTTGCAAGACTTGAATCTCACCAAACCCCACGGAATAAAGGTTGTGGACAGACAGAAGGAGCAAAGAACAAAAAACAATATGCCATTTCACATTTTTCTCTCTTGGTTATTTCCATGTGCTTTTCTCCTCTCTGGACAGAAATTGCTGAGCCAAAACTGCAATGATTTTCTTGCACCCAAACATGCTCTCCGTCCTTTAGGGAGATTTTTGTAGATGTTACAGGGCATGGGATAGATAAGATAAGCAAAGGCAAAGCTAAATTAAGCATCAAAAACATCAAAACCATTTCACAACCCCAAAGGCAAAGCCAAGCAGCCCCTCGAGCCACCACATGGGCTGCAGAAAAGATGTATGTGCTTGACCTAGAGGGAACCCAGCACCTCCAAACCTTATACAGCTCCACACTATGGATCTGTGTTCAAATTTAGAATCATTTAGGTTGGGAAAGACCTTGAATATCATTGAATCCAGCTGTTAACCCAGCACTGCCAAACTCACCACTAAATCCTGTCCTTAAGTGCCACATCTGCACATATTTTAAATGTCTCCAGGGATGGTGACTCAAACACTTCCCTGGGCAGTCTGTTCCAATGCTTGACAACCCTTTTGGTGAAGAAATTTTCCCTAATTTGCAATATAAACATCCCCTAGTGCAACTTGAAGCTGTTTCCTCTTGTCCTATTGCTTGTTACTTGGGAAAAGACACTGAAATGCTTGCTTTTGGCAAATGCTTGGCTGAAAGCCTCTGCTCTATTTTTTTTAATGTAAAATGAAAATCCTTTATTTAATGAAGAAATGGAAAGACTTATTAAAATAAACTTTGTTACAACTGTTAATGTCACAATTCCCATCTGCTTTGCAAGAGGCCACAGATAATTTATCATCCTAGTGCTTAAACAGCTGGTAGTTTATTCCACTTGTGCAGTCTTCCCCCTCAGGCATCCCTCATTCCCCCTGGAGGAGGAAATCAAGGTGCAGGGTGGTGTATTTTGGGATCTGACAAAAGGAAAACATGTGCAGGCAGGTCTGCCAGCCCATACAGTAACTTCCAGCTAATTTACATCCGTGGCTGAAATACAATTTCTGCCACACTAAAAGCTTTGTGCCTTGAAAAGATGCATTTTGTGAGGGAAGATCAAGCCAACTCCAGGGAATTTTTCCTCAAGTGGGAAAATGCTGGTGCTACAACCAGCACAGGAAAATGAGGAATTAAATCACTATGGCATCGGGATTTGCACAATATTCCCACCTCTCTGCTCAGCCCAGAAAGCTGTCAGCTTAATAGCAGTTTATTTCCAGGTGGAGGAATTAGTCTCCTGTGGATTTTGAAAGCAATTTTGCTTTCCAGCCTTAAGTCAAACTGTGCTTGTGCCCAGAGGGGGTATTTCCAAAAGGGAATGGTTTGCCAGGCCTCCTGAGTGGCTGGGGGCAGGGGAAGGCAGGTGTTGGAGTGGTGCAGCACCAGGAGGGATTCACAGAGCTCTGTGGGAGCAGACAGGATGTGAGCATCCCAGCCCCACCATTGCCTCCTGGCTATTCCAGCTGCAGAACCACTCAAACTGGGAGCTTTGGCAACTGCAAGTGGTTCCCAGCAGCCTGGGATGCATGGAATCAGTCAAACAGGTGCCAGCAAGGGATGGAAGAGCTCAGAACTTTCTCCTGCTCTAGAATAACTTCCAGCATGGCCATCCTGAACTCTTTTACCCCTAACAACTCCTCTTTCTTGTCCTCCCTGCTCTGCTTGTTAACTGTGAGCATTTCCAAGAGCAGGAGGCCTCACTATCCTGGCACTCACTGAGTATAAGAGAGACTTCATCTCTGCCAGGAACACAAATATTTTCTTAACCATCTCAAACTCAGCCTGAATAGAAATTTTATCATAGCGACATGTCCCAGAATGGGAGGCCTCCGTTATTTTGGCACAAACTCGGGAACAGACCAGCCCTTCAAGATGGTGCTTCATAGCCAAAGGAGAGGTTTACACAGAGTTTTGTGCCAGTCCTAGAGCATTTTGCTGTAGAATGACCTGGTGAAGCTGCCCCATCACCTCCAGTGCCCAAGAACCCACTGTGAGGCACAAAGGGAGCCTGGAAGTGCCCAGGCTTTACCCAAATCTCAGCAGTAACCTTGAGAGGATTAAACCCTCCTCCTTTCTTAACTAGTCAATTATTGAAAGCAAAAATGATGCCAGCAAGCTTCTCCTGGAGGCTCAGCCCTTGGCGGCGCACACCTGACAGCCAACCCCAGACAGCTCCTGCTCTGGCTCCTGCTATGATGATGCTTTTTCACTGCACTCCAGCTCCCAGAGACATGATATAATTCCAGAGGAATGCACTCCAGGATGAACACCATATGCCAGCGAGGCACGTTAAGAGGTGCAGCATGGGGAGAGGAAACCTCCTGCCCACAGCGGATACTTCTTGGTTTTAGCTGTTGGAAGAGCTGATCAGCCATGCCACTGTGCCCAGCTGGGAAATGCCACACATCCTTGGGATGGCAGCTACCACGTTCTGTGCCAGGGAAGTGCAGGTTACAAGGACCCACCTGCAGCTCTCTGGACAATGAGGGAAAGGCATGATGCCTATGGATGTACCCCATATGCCTGATCTGGATTGCTTCCCATCACCCCAAAGGGCTGGCCTGAGCTGCAGAGAGACCATGCTGCATGGATGGGCTCTCCCAGAGAAGATGAGCTAGGCAGGGGGAAGGAAACAAGAGAGAGGAGGGAGGGAGGAGAAGGTGATACATCCCAGGGTGATGCCTCTGCTCTTGCTGATGAGACACATCCCACCAAGAGCAAACAACTCATCACAGCCTCATCATCCTCTATCTCTAATGGCTTTCCAGCTCTTTCTCCTTGAATCATAGAATCATTAAGGTCGGAAAAGATCTCTAAGAGAATTGAATCCAGTTGAATCCACTACAACAGAGGTGGCTGCAGATGAGGTTTAAGTACTGCCTCCAGCAGTATGCCTTCGTCATGGTGCAGCCAGCACTGGAAAAAATCACGAGAAAGCAGAGGGAAAAGAAATTCAGCCTGGCTGGGCAGCACCTTCAGCCCTGGCGGAAGGATTTTAAGAGGACCCCATGCAGCTTTAGCTCTCTGAAAGGCAGGAGATGCCAATCTCCCTTCTCCTAACAGCCCTGCGGGGCTGCTGACTTCAGTAAGGAAGGGCAAAATGAGGAGACTGGGAGTTAAGCTGGGTGCCCGATGGCACTGCTCCAGCTGGCTCAGGGATCCTTTGTGGGCTCTTTATTTGTTTTTGTGGTTGGATTTTTGTCCATGCACAATAATCTCTGGGCCCCTTTGCTGTCTGTGGCTCTCAGCGTGCAGCTGCAGACCCTCCACTGAGGAGATAATAAACACAATCCTGGCCATTATTGTTGCAAACAGCACAGCTGGAGGCTCCCATCTCATTCCCCTCATGGCCTTTATTTGCCCCTCCTCTCCAATAATTCTTGCAAACAATGAATGCCAGTGAAACTGCTTGGTGGAGCATCAGCTGGGGCTTCAGGAGCTGCCCCCACCCCAGTCAAGCATGTGAGACATTTACTAGATCCAGTGGGTCTCCTACAAAGTTTAGGAATTTGGGGAGGAGAAGGGTTGTAGGTAAAGCTGATAAAGGGTTTACCAGCAGTGTGCCATTCCCACCATGATCCCCACTGCAGATGATGCTTCATTGCCCCCATGATGGGCAGTATCTCCTCAGCTATTTCCCTCCCCTCCTTGGCCTGGGATTCTCCAGGCCCTCTTGGCTGGTGGAGGATTTTGGAGAAAGCTCATCTGAAGTGGGTTGGGAGAGCCATTTCCCCAGCAGGGCCAATTTCCCACCACTGATGCCACCCTGAGTCCCCATTTAAGTGCCTCAGTTTCCCTTCTGACACTTTAAGGATGACCAGTACTAGGTCTGAGAGGTGTTCACTCACCCCCATCCCAGGTTTAATTCCCACCAGTTTAGCTGGGAAGGGAGCACAAGGCCTGTGGGTCTCACCCCACACAGGAGTCCCCAGCCAACTCTGCTGCTGCTGTAACTGCTCCAGACAAATGCTGCCACAGTCCCTGGTACCATGCCCAGCTCCTGCCCTCCTGGACACTCTAGCAACCCTGCTTTGCCCTCTGCAAAATGGCAGGGGAGAGGGAAGGGGATGGATGAGACTGGCCAGGTTCAGGTACCCTATGATCCTATAATTCTTTGAGATCATTTGCAAGAAGTTGCAATGCTTTGGTCCTGGACAGATACAAACTGAACTTTTACAGTGGGATTAAAGTGCTTTGGAGAAAGGATCTCCCCTGTCCTGCTCTGTGAAGTTTGGCCTCACGATGCCAACTGCTACAGACATATTGTTCTCAAGGATGGGAGTAAAACAGGCACTTTTGGGGTCAGGAACATGTCCTGCCCCACTTGGAGACAGGTGACGCAAACCCCATGCACATGTGTCACCTTAGAGGTGTGAGGAATCACAGCTGGTTTGACCCATCAGTCACAACAGGAGTTTGAGTCTCAACTTTTTGTGAGGATTCTCTTATTCAAAGTAAAAAAAAAATCCTTGAAAATACAGTGCCTATCCCTGAAAGTGTTCAAGGCCAGGTTGGACAGGGCTTTGAATAAGCTGCTCTAGTGGAAAGTGTCCCTGCCCATGGCCAGGGTGTTGAAACTGGATGATCTTTAAGGTCCAACCCAAACCATTACGTGATTTCTCTCCCCACCCCTGGGTTTGAGCTGGCAAGAATCAGTGGAAAGGAGAGGAATCACCATCACAGAGACACAGACTGCAAAAAAGAATGAGGAAGGGAGAAAGGGGAAGGAAAAGAAACCCTGCAGACACCGGCACTCAGACATTACACACAGCACGTGGCCCTCTGTCTGCTATGCTGAAGATAAAGTGCTTTTTTCCAGTTTGCCACTGCTCTGACAGGAGATTTCCAGCCTGGTTAATGCAACTCAGGAATGTCCCATGTTAAGGCAGCCAGGATGGTTTAATCCTTTGCAGTGTCTGCAAGCAGACGGGAAGGCTGGGGCGATTCCCAGAGCACACAAATTTCCTTCCCCTGCTGCTGCACACCATGAATGCAATAGAAACTCCCAGGAAATTAATTCCACCCCCCTAAAAAAAAATTGCAATAAAAATTAAAATATGAAGATTTCCTTGTAATGAATGGCTGAGCCATTCATACATTTGCCTCAATAGGTCCAGGTGCCAAGTTTTAAGACAAGAAGCAGCTTGCTCAAGCCAGCCTTTATCTCTTCCCAGCCCTCAACATCTCCGTGTTGGGAAGTTTCTTTTGATAGCCTGCCAAGGCAGGCAGTGCTGCAGCTACCGTGCAGAGTCTGGGGGTGCCAGGGGTCAGGAGGGCTGCCGGACAAGGATGCCTTGTCTCATCCCACCCTCCAGACTCGGCTTGTCCCCACCAACCAGCTAACAAAAGAGGAGAAGGAGGAGGAGGAAGGAGGAGAGACTGAAAGAGGATAAAAAAAAAAGCAGTTAGGGATGGAGGGAAAACTCTAAACCTCTGGAAGACGGTGGCTCACCTTTTATTCCCAGTCTTGCACAGGGGTGACATTCACTGCTGCTCACTGTGTGGCTGCCTGAGGGAGCACAGGATGCTTTTCCCTATATTAAAAAAAAATAAAAATAAATCCACAAAACCCCTAAAAACTTCTGCATGTTTTTTCCCCCTTTTCTCCCAATTTCCTCTCATCCATTCAATGCTGGTTTGTTCCTTGCACTTAGTTGTAAAGAACAGGGGTGCAGGAGACCCTCATCCCAACCCTGCAGCCTTTCCTGCCAGTCCAGCCTGTCATCAGAAATTAATGTCCCCTGGGATGTCTGTCACGTCCTCGTTCCCTCCAGGCATTTTGTTACTGCTCCCCACTGCCTCTGACAGCAGCTGCTCAAATTCATTCACAAATCAGCAAC
>WBNQ01053086.1:17630-44660 GCA_013401375.1 Spizella passerina | reverse complement strand
TCAATTCCAGCTCTGGGGGCAATTGCCCGTGCAGGTATTGAACCCACAACCTTGGCATTTGTAGCACCAGGCTCAAACAGACTGAGCTTGTCTCAGGGTGTCAAGTGCCTCATGTCATGGTGCCATGACCCTGGAAAAGGCAAAAGGGACTGCAAGGGTCCATGGGTCACAGAGGACGTATCCTGTGGCTGGCTGCAGCTTCTCATACTCAGCATCTTGCACCCTTTGTGTATTACTGGCCTGTGCCACGTCTCAAGAAGTGTGGTTACTTGTTTCTTAAAAAGTTTAAGTTAAGAAAGTACAATCAGGCTTCCTGTTGTTTGCTTTTAGTAGCACCAAAATACCCCACTTGCCCCCTATTGATGATCAGGGTTTGCTCAGACCACAACCTTCAAGCAAGCCTGGTGCTGAGATTTGTATTTAGCATCTCTCTGTGGTGAAAAAGCGATGAAAAGGGTTTGGTTTGGTTTGGTTTGGTTTGGTTTGGTTTGGTTTGGTTTGGTTTGGTTTGGTTCTGCTCAGCTGCTTTCTCCAAGAACATCACTGCATGAAGATTTGCTGGGTGACCTTGCTGCCCAGCAAACACAGCTCTGGTCAGAGGGGCTGAGGCTTGAGGCAGGAGGTACTGGGGGCATCAGGAAGATGTCACAGTTGTTCCTCTCCACCCTCCGCATTTCCGAGTGTGGCTTATCCAGGATATGTGCTCACTCTGCCCGTCTCAGGAGCTGCTTTTCGGGAATCACCATCAGACTGTGAGAGCTCTGCCAAGGAGCAGCCCCAGGGAGCTAGAGAGAGGAAATGTGTGCTCAGGACTCAGCTGGGCCGAATGCTTTTTGGGGAAAACCATGGGAATACACCCTAGTCTGGGCTGGGATTTTCCATGTAAATGTCACAGTGATATCTCCAGACATGAACAGTCTCGTGTAATGATTCATTCAGCAGGGTCTTTACTCTGTTCAGTTTTTATAGCTCTGAGTAGGGAAAGTTGTTGAGATGGAAACTTTTGTTTAATTTTCCATTTTGTTCATTTTTTTCCCTGCCTCATTCTAGGCCTTTGCTATGTCAAAGTTGGTCTCAGTAAAGCAAAATGCTAGTTCAAAGGTGAAGAAATTGGGAATTAAATCCTTTGGCTGAGATCCAGCTAATATATAACATCTATATATTGTATATCTGTAGAAATAATACAGGCCCAGTTTGATGTACTTGATCAAAGTCACGACAAGGACAGGGCTGGCAGTTCTGGGTGATCTGGGGATAGGGATTAGACCTGATGAGATGCTAACATAAAATTAGTTATGCATCCATCTGATTCTTCGCTACTTCAAACAACAGCTGTACCAGTGTCTCACCACCCTCACAACAATTTCTTCAAAGATTCTAATCTAAACCTCCCCCCATCAGACAGTTGGAAGCCCTTCCCCCTTGTTCTATTACTACAAGTCCTTGTCAAAAGTCCCTCTCCAACTCTCTTGTAACCCCTTTCGGCACTGGAAGGTGCTCTAAGGTCTCCTTAGAGTCTTCTCCATTCTCGGCCTGTTGTCTTTGCCTGGTTAGGCGTAGGATGGCCTTGAGGCAGCCCGCAACCCAAAGGATGAGAGCACTCTTTGGATTTTTCGATCTTCAATATTGTTGATTAATTCTTATCTACAACGTTGTCTCCCAGCCTGACAAAGGTCCGCACAGCAAGGCAGCCATGGGCACACTGACCTCCCACTGGGCGGTCGTCTATTTTTATACTAAAAACTACGTACAAGATATTTACCTTTTCCTTCCAATACCTTTTACCCTTATTGACAAGTGCAGATTCACTATGAACCAATCCCAAAGTGCCACATTCACCATCAAAGATGGATGACAAGAAGAAGAAGAAGAAGAAGGACAGGACACGCCCTAATTCCTCCATCTTGTCTCCTAAAACCCCCCTGTACCAAGATCCCAAATCCTGTGTTTTCACCCTATAATTAATCAATCCCTTCACCACCTATCCCCGAGTGATCCTCTCATCCTCATACGGGTGTCACATCCCGTGCAGGGTCAAAGTCTAGCCACCAAGCACTTCTGGCAATGTTCCAGGATTTCCGAGCCCCCCCCAAGGGTTACCTCAGCAACTCTGGACATCAGGAGTGATGTGCTGAGTTCCCACATTCTCTTCTCTGGGTTGAGCAAGCCCAGCTCCCTCAGCCTGTCTCCACAGCAGGGGTGCTCCAGCCCTCTGAGCAGCTCTGTGGCCCTCCTGCACCCTCCAACAGACCAAAGAGTTAACTACCATGATAACATCATTTTTAGAGGACATTTAATCTTAAGGTCCTGTTTCCCACCATCACTATTTCTATTTCTTTGCCGCATGAGAGTATATTTTTGTAAAGATAAAATAGGATTTCTTCAGAATTGTGTAGTCCCATGGACAGAACATTCCCGCACAAAACCAGCCATTCTCTGTTTGGACAAACATCCCCATCTGTCTCAAACAGTTCAGTGCCTGGGACACCAGGGGAGGGTGAAAGATGGAAATGGAACTTCAGTTTTCTCTCTCCAAACAGCCCTCCTGTACTGCTGATGCAGAGACCCTAGCAGGTCTGGGAACCATAGGACATTTTCTCCCAGCTAGGTTCTTCCAGGACCCTGCTGAGTATTCCTCAGATCTTCTGTTCCCAGAAGACCGCAGCTCAGTTCTGTGTTTCTCAATGTCTGACAACATCATTGCTGGTTGGACTTGTTAAAATCCAGAGAATTCTTATGCTAAAGGAAAGATGTCTGAGTCACTCTGACTTTCTCCTGAATGAGTCCTAATAGACCTGTCAGGGAAAAAGAAGTTACAGTAAGAATGAGGATGACATAAACTAGATTAGTAAGAAGAGCTAGAGTTGGAGTTTTGCCCCATGATCTCTGAGTCCCTCCCTGAGATCTCATTTCCCTTCCTCTAATTATGCAATCCCAGGAAAGGAGGTTTTTCATGCACCAAACTGTAGGGAAAAGCCACAAAGCTGGATCAGTGGCTGGCAATCCCCTACCATGATCTTGTCCCCCACATGAGAGTACTCCTGCAGAGGTGGAAGCCTTCCCTGGCTGCTGTGCAAGGGATTGCTCATGAGCTCTCCTTTGTGATGGAGATGGAAAAGATGGCTTAGGAAACTGTCCAAGCTCGATTGCCATTGATGTGATTTCTCAGAGGGAAGAACCCACAGCAGCAGCCAGCCAGCAGGATTACTTGTGAAAGAGCTCAGTTATTGCAAGAAGTTTAAACAAAACACTGTTGAAAACAGCAGCGAACAACATCATCAGTTCCCAGTGGGAAAAGATGAAACAGGGAGGTCTACCTGTCTGCTCTGGGAATGTTTCCTGTCCTTGTGGGAGTACTGTAGTAACTCAGAATTAGAAGAAAGATTTTTTAAACACCTGTGACAAGTAAGACTTAAACAAACAACCACTAGCAGTTGTGGTTTTTATTTCATTCAGAGGAGTGTGGCAGTTTTGGATACACTTTGCGCTCCAGTTGCGCAGCCTTGGTCAAAATTGCAGGGTTTTCTGTAGGTCCATCGTCCCCCTTTGTCATTGAACCATGTCCTGTGACCCCCTCAGCAGTAATTAACTGCAGTCAAGTTGTTTGGTCTGTATTGACCCATGGACGGGTATGGAAAATTGTCACCTCTTTGCTCACCATGTTGATTATATCTGTATTGATTGAGAGCCAGTAGGAAAAATACACATATTTGGGAAAAGAGGCAGAAGCCAGCTCCTCTTGGTAGAAGCTCCATGGCTGTTGGAAAGGATCAAGGTTCTTACTCTTTCTTCCAGCCTGGCCTCATGAATTGTGCTCAGCTTAGTGCTGGTGACTCAGCTTGACCAAGAGGTACAGTAGAGACCCTCTTCCTCACTGTTTATCCCCTGGCCCTTGCTTTCCCCTCACCCCAGTTGCTCCATAGCCTGGGGGATTTGACACTGTTTTGGCTAGTGGGGTCTATGGATTTTAACTCCCTTGAGCTGAGGAAACCTTCTTTTGTGCATTTGGATTAAAATTCGGCATCAGAAAGTCAGGCCAGCCCTCTCCGTCTCCTTGAACATTTTCAGGCATGGGGCAGTCAAGCTTCTTGATGCAAACTGTGCCTGTTCCTCACCATAGTAAAGAATTTCTTCCTAATATTTATTCTAAACCTACTCTCTTTCAGTTTAAAACCATTCCCTCTTGTCCTGTCACTGCATGCCTGTGTACTAGATTTCTCTCTCCATGGACAGTGGAGGAGGCTTGGGCACTTGTGATAGTTTTATTCCCACACTGGGGCCAAGCATCTTCTTTTCAGGTATTGTGGAGCCTAAATAGTCCACCCAAGAGAAGTGTGGGCTTTTGTCCATCTGCTTGTATTAGCTGCTCTTGGAAGTGGGTGGTTGTTTCCCAGAAAGCTGCTCACTAGAATTCTTGTTTCTTTTTTATAAATGCTGAGACTCCCATTGCAGATATTTACTTCACTTTGACATGAAGTCAATATTTACCTCTTCAATAAATAAATATTTAGATTTGCTTGGTTCAAATCATTGTATCCTGAGATTTTTCTGCCATGATCCATGGTTAAGCTCTGGGGCCAACAAGTGAAAAAAGCCTGTCATGCTTTCAAGACCTGCTCCTTTAAAGGTATTGGTAGATTGAGTTCATTCTGCTACTGAAAGGTCACATCCTCATCTGTGTTGAATGCTGCCTGGAGTCATGAAGGTTCATAAGGTCACACAAGGAAGGAAAGAAAGCACAGGGATTTTTATATTTGTTTTTCTTCTCAGTTTTCTGGACCTGCTTCAATTTGGTATCAAGAAATCAACTTGTAACTGTAAATTGAAGGGCTGTTTGCATCTTCCTAACACCCTGTTGGGATTTTTATTCAGTTCCATGTCTTTGGATCCTAAATAACCAGAGGTTTCTTTGTCTCTATTTCCCATATAAAATGGATAGACTCAAAATCCTTTTGAGAAGGTGGAAATCTCTGAAGTGAAAGCCAGACTGCCTGGCCTATATTTAATCCACCAATCCATACTGAAGGAGTCTGAGTGGTGCATTCAGGGAATTGGCACCCTACTTGATGCTGCAAGATGCTTTGGACATCTCATCCCCAAAGATGATATTGCTGCATGGGTTGAGGTCCTTTATCCAGAAAAAACAGAGACTTGAGAATTCCCTGGAATTCTGGTCTGTAAAATAAGGTTAACTTACATTGACAAGGTGAGAACCAAGGAGAATAAGGTAAGAGCTGTCTACTGTGCATACAAACTACAGACACAGATCTTAAGATCCAAACTTAAAGAAAACTTTAGGCTGGAAGAGACCTTTGTAGTTCTTTGCTTCAAGTCTCCAAAGTACATCGTTCATCCCAGAGAGCTCTTAAACTCACATCATATTTTGAATTTGTCAAAGCTCCATTGACTTCACATCTAGAGAATAATGGGTTTCATGAACACCCATGGCCTTTGTTAAATGCGTGGGTGCAAGTCCCATTGTTGGAACAAGCCCTGCAGCAACATGTATTGTGGAAGAAAGGGAAACAATATATGAGATTTAGATGTTTTTTATTTTTTAAATGCTATTGTTGCAGAAAGCTGTTGACGTACTTGTCTTGCCGAACAAGCAATAAAACCTGGTTTCCTGGTCCCATGAACATTTGCATTCTGCAGTTTTCTCATTGTTCCCTACAGTTTTGGTCAGGAAAGAGCAGCCCACAGACATGCTAGTAGGGCCCTGAGTACTGGCTGGTGGACCAGTAGGTATTTTCTGGCTGATTAATTAGCAGATGCTTTGCAGGATGAATAAGAAATTGCCTTTCCATTAAGGGACCCATCAAGATAGATTAATTTGCATTTAATTCTCCTTTAATTTGCCTTGAATTCTCCTTTTCCCTGGTTGATGATATTAATGAAACTTGTAGGAACTTCCTACCCCCAGAGAGTGGAAATGACCATTTTCTAAAAGTGGGTGATAATGGCCAACATGCTTAAAAATGTTGATGTTTAAATGTTAGGCAAAAGACCACATAGGCATCATTCACAAACCAGGCTAAAGGACAAAAATAACTACAGTCTCAATAAAAGGCAGCATTTTTTCTATTCTTCTGCTTTTCTCGAGTCTCAGCTAAAATGACTATGAATTTCTTTTCTTTTAATTTGAAAGGAATAATTCACCTGTGCACTGAAGCCTTCGAAGCAAGTTTTTAGCCCAAAGCACAAGATCATTACTCAATGAAGTTAGCCTTTGAACAGCCAAATTTCAAAAGAAAATATTGATTTGGCACGCTTCAGCTTGTCAATTGAGAAGATTAAGCACTATAGAGTGGGAAATAGAGACAACAGGAGGCCAGATGCTGTGAAAATCATTCATCTGATGGAATTGCCTGCTGAGGGAAACAAGGGATGCCCTTGTCGCTCATACTTTTAAAGTTAGATCAGGACAAGAATGCAAACACCTACTGTCTAATATCAGGATCCTGCTTCCTGTAATCTTAATGAAAATACTCTGAGAGGGCACAGCACAGTCTTCCCCCTTTTCTGTCCACTAATCACTCTTCCCCTCCCTTGAAGCTACCTATAATGTCCATTGCCATGGTAACTGAGCATGGTATGTATCTCAGACAAGATGACATATGCATCTTTTCCTGCTTTAATAGATACTCTGTTTAGGCTGCAGTCTCCTCTGATTGCCCTGTTCCCCAAAGGACACACAAATGCTGACTCCATGAGTTGGCATCTCCACGCAGGAAGAAGCTGCTGCAGGAAACCATCATTCAGACCCCAGACCTTAAATCTGTGATGTGTTCCTCTGAGGTTTAATTACAGCTACTTTTAACTGAGTGGCAAGAAAATGCTTTTAAAGAAACAATGTTCATTGAGCTTAAAGTGTAATTACCTGATAGATAAACTTGCCTAGAGAAATGGGAGTTATTGCATTCTTGGCTTTGCCAGGCAGGTCAATCATTAAAGTTTAACAAATGAAGCCAGTATTTCATCTCAGCAAGTTTGTCCCAGCGAACATTGATCCATCGGCTGTTTGTTCATGCTCCAAAATGTGTGCTCATCAATACCAGAGACCTTGTGAACCCAAGGATCGGGTTGTAATGAAACAAGCAGATAGTTGTCAGCAATGCTTAGAAGATTTACGTCATCCTTGAACTGAACGAGGATGGGTTTAGATTAGACATTTGTTGTATAAGAAATTTGTTATGGTGAGGAAGGTGAGGCACTGACAAAGGCTGCCCAGAGAAGATGTGGATGCCCCATCCCCTGAAAGTGTTTAAGGCCAAGATGCCATGGGAATTGGAGCAACCTGGTTCAGTGGAAGGTGTCCCCACATGGCAGAGGGGGAACAGGATGATCTTAAAGGTGCAAGATGATCTTAAAAGTTCCTTTCAACACACCCCATTCTATGATTCTATGGTATTACAAAGAGTGAGCTTCAGAGAAAGCCCAAGATTTAATGATGAATTCAGAAGCTGGTCTTCCTCACAGAAGAGTGTGTGGGGTGGCATTAGCTGCTACCAGAGCCTGTCTCCAGCTTTGCACTCCTTCATCAACAAATAGACTTTATTTCTGCAGCAAGAGACAAGAGCAGCAGAAGCCCCCACTGTCATGATAGCTGGATTAATAAGTGATGGCGTCTTCTGTGAAGAGAAGGAACAGGCCCACGCATCTTTGGATGGGAAGAGGATGTAGAGGGAAAGGGCTTGCTGAAGCCCTTGACATCATCCTGACCTGACATCAGCCTTGACAAGGGTGACCTGAGGAAGTCCAGCAATGAGAAGCTAGTTTCATGGTGCAGCAAACAATGGTCCTCTTGTTCTCCCTCCTGAGCACTGAGCTCAGTGTGTGGCCTTCCTTTTATTCATCCACTCCACCTCAAGAGGTAAATGTGTAGGTCAAAGGTGTGAGTCTTGACTTTTCTTGCCAAACAGAAAAGCTGAATGAAGACACAGTTGCTCTGCCGAAAGGTATGGGGATGTAAACACTGGCCATGGAAGGATGAAAGCTACCTCTGTAACACAAGATAAAGTTACACACAACTGAATATGATGGGGCAGAAAGGTTTTACAGCTGGAAATGTGATGTTTTCTGTCTCAAGTTGTGGGCTTAAGCAAGCAAGGCATAGATATAATGGCCCAGAAGGTTTTGCTGATTTTTCAAGGATTACCATATTATGTATCTGTGGGCAAAACCCTACCTATTTGGTCAGTTTCATCTCCATCCTTCACTTCCTTTTACTCTTTCTCTGCCCTCCTGCCTGCAGCAAAGCTCCCCAGGAGCACTCTCTACCCAAATGCCAAATTCCAAACCCTAAGCCCGTTTTCCTCTGAAGCATACTGATGACTCAGAGTGTTCCAGGGAGCTGCACAGCAAAGAGTGGACTCCACGGGAGAGAAACGCTGCATTTCCTTCTGGCAGTAGTGGAAATGTCTGAATTATCCCAAGATAAAAGCTGAGGATTATAAGGCAGCTGTGTTTTATTGGGAGGCGTGTTTCCAGGAAGCAGCACTGTGAGTGACATGTAGACACCTGAAGTGCCACTTTGCTGTGCCGGTGGGGCTTGTGATTATTTTTCCTGCTAATCTAAAACTGTATTTGTCTGTGCTGGCTGTGACAAGGCTGTATTGCCATCAAAGCTGGGTGTCTTGACAGATTATCTTTTCCCTGGAATAATACAATGATTTTCTGCTGTGTCTGCCTATAACCTTCTCCCACTGAGTGCTTTGCTGAAGCTACTGCACTCTATTGTCCAAATGGGTATTTTTTTAGGCATTATTTGGATGAATGAGTGGTTAGATGAGACCAGGGATTTTTAAAGCTGTTCCAAATTTCTCTTTGGTCCTTCTTTTGACCTGAGTCCTCTCCCTTTTTTTCTTTATGAATCTTAAGATGGCTCTGGTCTGCATCTGCTTTTGCCCAAAGACATCCATGGTTCCCTCTGTTTGATGCATGCTTCTCTGAGGGCAGGTGATCCAGCTGCTCAGGGCAGTGCTGTAGGTATCTCAGGATGGTACACCTCCATGAACACACTTTAGTCTCTGAGCCTGTGATTTTCTGCATAGCAGTGTTACCGAAGGAATATGCCTTTAAAAACCTCTTCTGGAGGTACTTCTGGAGGTACTTCTCAGGTATGCATGTGCTGCCTGAGAAATACAAATTAATCTTTTAGTTATCTTCTTGCGTTTTTCTCTCTCCCGTTGCTGTCTTTACTCCTGCAGCAGTCACTTCAGCGATTATTGCAAGCTTGTGTAATTGCCTGGTGTCATTTGCATAAGATAAGGATCTTAATGGTATAACACCCATTGTCATGAGATTCATCTCAGTTTGGGTTGTTACTACACAATGCGGGAAGATGAGGAAACCTTAGCAGCCCTCTCACTTGAGGCCATTACTTAACTTCCTCCCTGCTCTTAGTGCTCCACAGAGCAACTGTAGTTACAATGCTTTCAGCTAGAAAATGCCTGATTTTCTTTCTTTCCATGGTGAGTCTCGCAAAATAAAGATTGCCAAAAGCACCTTTAATCACCATCCTTATTCATTTTGTACTTGTAGCCAGAGCATGGATATTTAATCTAATCCTTTCCCACACTTCAGCATTTTTCACTGCTTGCTTCCCATGCAATTTGCTTTAACCATTCCTCAATTGCTTCCACTGGGCTTTCCCCACTGTGCTTTAGTATACGTCTTTGTACTTTCACTGGTGGCAGTAACGTGCATTAGTTTTGAACTCTTCTTTTCCTTAGTTGTAGGGTGACCTCTAACAGTTCTGTGGCAAAATACGTTGCTAAAAGGAAGGAAGGTTGCTGTACAATCCTTTCTATATCATCAGCTCAGAATGGATGCCTTTTTTTTCCTTACAAGCCAAAATCCCAGCCTTGGTCTGGGATGATTGTATCCAGATAGATCTTAGAATCCTTTAGTTGGAAAGGACCTCTAAAAGACCTCTAAGGTGATTGAGGCCATCTTAACCCAACACTGCCAAGCTCACCACTAAACCATATCCCTAAAAGCCACATCTACACATCTTTTAAATCCCTCCAGGGATGGTGAAAATAGTGTTCAGCCAATTGCTCTTTCCATGGCTCCACCTTCTCTCTTACTTTTCTCCCAGGCCATGAGGATTCCTCTTGATGCTCTTAGCACAGGCACACTGTTGTTTCCATTGAACACAGTCTTCTTCCACCTCAATTTTACACCTTGTTTTCCTGGTGCTTCTCTATAGCCTAAAGGCGTTTACTTGCCTTTGGAAATTTTCCTCTGCTTTGTTTTGTGCTTTTGTTTCCACTCTCCCATAATCCTTGGCTCTGTTTGCATTTTCCCTCTAATGCTTTTGTTTTGATGTTTGTCCAGCTCCTCCTTGTTTGCTTAGGCCTCCCAATAAGTTCCCAACTGTGTTCTCTATTGCTTCCTTAAATATTTCCCATCTGGTCTCTACTGAGAATTCTTTATCGTTCTGCAGTAATGGCCTGAAATGCTCTCCAAGCATTACCTCCTCTGTCTCTCTCAATGACTTGCCTTTTAACTTTGCAGGATCAAATTTAACTCCAGTGTCACCCGTCTTTCCCTTGGGCTTTAATGCATTTGTCATCTTTTCAATAAGTAATTAATGATCGCTGCTGCCCTTCAGCATCGCTATAGACTTTCACATCTAGCAGTGACTCTGTTGTGCCTTTTCCAGATAATCATGTGGTCCATCTGTTTCAGTGTGTAACCAGCTGGTGACCCTGTGCAAATCCATGAGGGACCCAAATGGCACCAGTGACCAGACTATGCACCCCATATCAACTACTTCAACTTCTTACCAGTCCAACTCCTCTCATATGGCCCAGCTGTTCTTTTGCCTTATTTCTGTTTTCTTCCTCTATGTTTCCAGCTTTCACCTTCACAACTGCTTCATGAGCTGAGGCCTCGTTTCAGACACCATAGTGATAAAATTTATATTTTTGCTTCTCTGCAACTTGTTTTGGTGCAAAACAGCAAATCACAGCCAGGCTGAGATCACGGCAGGCTGCAGTAAATATTGCTGTGATGATCCTGTAAGGCACGAGTTTTCTGTTGTTCACAGAAATCCTTATGCTTTTTGCTCACAGAGGCAATATTACTCATCTAGGAAAAACAAACAAACAAACAAACAAACAAACAAAAACAAGCAAAGAAAACCAGAAATAAGCCTGATATCCGAAGTACCTGTGTTTCCAAGGTGTCTGGTTTGGCAGCTGTGGATGTATTGCTCTGCTGTGGTGCTCACTGGTCTGGGGTGAGAGGGAGGTCCAGGTGCCCATCTCAGATGCCATGTGGTGTCTTCAGCCATTCTCCAGCCTACATGACTGTTTCCATGTGTTTGGCTCATCAGTCAGATTGAATTGCAAAACTCTTCCTGCAACAAGTTATGGATACAATACCTGCTTATGCCTCTCTGGTATATGTGAAAGCTTCACAATCCTTTGAAGTACTTATTGGCATGGGTATCAATGCCACCTTCATATCTTGCCTTCAACAAATGAAGTTTTGATTATTTTGTCTTAAAAATCTGACTTTTCCTCTACTTGCATACACTATTCAGATATGTTGAAGTGAATTTCTTTAGCAGACGATACAATTGTTTTGATTTGATTTGATTTGATTTGATTTGTTTTGTTTGTTAAGTTTTTTGCTTAAACAAATATGTTACATTTTATTTAGTAATATTTGATGTGACATTTTTGGGTCATTGCCATCCATCACCTAAATATGAAGACAGTAATCATCTGTATCCTAGCACAGGAGCAACCTGTCTTCCCCCCAGTTTTTTAAGATATGTGGCAAAATGTTTATTAAAATATCCTGAGGTAGAAAACACAGTGAGCAAAAAGGCTATAAAATGATTGGATTGAGTTTGAAATTAAGGTATGTACATTTAGCATTAGGTGTTTGCATGGGAGATGTACATCAGAGCTCCCGAAGCAGGGAACAGAAATGCAGTTGCTGCCCAGGTACCACCATCCAGTGCTACGTGAGATGCTGGCTGGGCTTTCCTGCTGTCCTACAGCTGCCCCTCCCTCAGTGCACAGGAGCGAGCAGGTCTTGGATCGTGTCACCCAGCACCACTCGGATGTGTCAGACACCTGATACCACCTCAAAAAGCTGTTGTTGTTTTCATTTGCACTAGCTCAGCTTCCAAGCAACCCTATCAATGTAATCCAGATCCAGCTAACCAAACAAAGGTGCTGGGTTCTAGAGGCAACTGAATCCCTCTGCAGCCCTGTTGACTGCGCAGACCAAACCTCCTCAGGTTGTGGTGCACCCTCACGTGCCCACAGAGACATTTATGTGCCTCACCAAGGGGCAACAGGGAGGTCAGCTGCCTCAAAGAATGATGTAATTGGCTTAAATTAACCTTCTTCTGTTACCATCCCCAAATATCAAGAGTTTTGATTAAAAATGGACACTCAATAAAAATTTTTAGTAGTTCATGATTGAATTTTCCCAGAAACAATCAAACCCAAATCACCATTGCATTGCTCCTAGTTTTGTCATTTAAACCACTGCAAAACTGTATGAGATGAGGACAGAATGGTGGTCTTTGGTACTCCTTTTGTGTGGTACAAATGAATAAGTTCTGGGCAATTCCCATATCTGTGGAAATGTTCAAGTCCAAGTTGGATGGGGCTCTGAGCAACCTGTGCTAGTGGTAGGGGGTTGGAACTAGGTGCTCTTCAAGGTATGTTTCCGTGTCAAACCCTTCTATGAATTTATGAATTCCCAAAGAATTTTACTGAGAATCTCCTGCTAGCCCCAGCTGGTATCCCCACAGACAGATACTCCTTGGGATCCCAGACTGAAGGGTTCAATGTGCACAGCAAACCAAAAAAGACCAATGATCCCTGATGGCATTTCTGAACAACTGAAGCCCACCTGAAAGCACTGTATGGAGGAAAGAGTTGAAATGTGACAAGCAGAGCATCTTTGTCCATCTTTCATCACATTCAGTGTGGAAAAATCAATGTGCAACCGGAGTTTCTCAAGAGAAGTACATTCAAAGTGAGTGGTGTGAATGTAGATCAGCTGTGATCTTTCTGTGATTAGAGTTAGTTCTCTTTTGTGAACTGCTAATGCCAATGTGTATATTGATTGAAAAACCCCTTCTCTCCTTAACAGCTGAAATATTCCTGCCCTGGGACTAACCAGGGCTGAAATAGGACAACGAAGGATGAAACCATCTGTAGCTAATATTTTTTCTTAGCCAACCACAGCCAAAGTTCCAATGATTCGGAGATCCCAGAGCTGAAAGGATCTACCATAATCATTTAAGTTTACCTGCTGCATCATTAAAGCAATGAAATTTCACACATTATGAAGTTCACAAATATAGGACTGCCTATAGCAGAGCACTTCTTCTAAGGCACTTCCGCTCCTGACTCACAGCCTGTTACAGTAACAGTCAATACTGCTATGTTAGTCAATAGTTATCAGAGAAACTGATAGACTGTTCTCAAAGACACATTGCTTGGAGTCTGCATTTAGGAAAATCAATGACATTTATCAAAATGCCAAAGCGGCTCTACAGGACGTAACAATCAGTAAAATCATGGTCAGACTGGGAGATGCCAATCTGATTTCCTCTTCTGGTGGTTTTCTTGAGTGTCCTTTTCTGCTTATAACTTGGAGTGACTTGTGCTTCTGAGCCATGTCCTGCAAAGCCAAGATACAGAATTTTTTTGGCTTGGACTGCAAGATGGTACAGACCAGACCATGGTTTGCTTAGACTAGCCCTTCCCCAGGCCAAGTCTTCTCTGATAAAACTGAGTTTTTCTTCTAGGTGGATTTACATCTTGTGGCAGCGTTTTAAACAGACGCTTCCATTTTCCTGAGCTGCAGTTCACAGATGCTAAAACTGAGCCACCCCAAGAGATGCAGGAGAGAAATGAAGGCCCTAATGGCATCCTGACCATTTGGACTGCCATATGCAAAGCACTGGTAGCTCAGCACTCGATGGTGATGTGTGATGTCTGGGATGGTGAGTAGAGGAAGGTTCGTGCATTCCACAGGAAGGGACTTCAATGACACTTTTCAATTTTCCTTCAAAATACATTAAAAGTGATAAAGCATAACATCAAAAGTAGAAGGTTTCAAAGCGGTTTGTGGGCATCTGGCCTGTTTCCTAGTGAAACAGATGTTGATATACAAATTTCAAGGCTTGAAAAATTCCAGATCTTTGCAGAGATGCAAAGTAGTTGGTCTAAAGTCCAAGAATTTCTTTCCCTGGGATTTGAGTATTTAACTCTCCTATCTCCATCTCAGAACCCCTAGGACTAATTTAATCTTATATTTGCTAAAATTTGTATATCAAACCACGGGACAAGCTTTGTGCAAGTTCAGCATATTACAGCTTGGAAATTCACTAGTAGTTAGAAGACTAAAATTAGCTGTATCCTGGGCAGCATCAAAAGAAATGTGGCCAGCAGGTTGAGGGAGGTGATTTTCCCCCTCTACTCTGCTCTGGAGCCCTGCATCCTGCTGTAGGTCCCTCAGTATAAGAAGGACATGGACCCACTGGAGCAAGTCCAAAGGATGCCATGAAGATGTTGGAAGGGCTGGAGCACCTCTCCCAGGGAGTCAGACTGAGAAAGTTGGAGTTGTTTAGCTTGGAGAAGAGATGGCTGGGGAGAGACCTTAGAGGCCCTTCCACTACCTAAAGGTGGTAAAAGAGAGCTGGAGAGGGATTTCTGACAAGGAGGAAAGGCTTTAACCTCAGACAGAGCAAGTTTAGATTAGGGATTAGAAAGAAAGTCTTCCCTGTGAGATGGTGAAGCACTGGCATAGGTTTCTCAGACAAGCTGTGGCTGCCCCATCTCTGGAAGTGTTTAAGGCCAGCTTGGATGGAGCTCTGGCGTAGTGGAAGGTGTCCCTGCTGGCAACTAGATTAACTTGAAGGTCCCTTCCAACCCAAATAGTTCTGTGATTCAATGGAATAACTGCGAAGGCAGGTAATGGAGATGCTCTCCCCACGCTATGCTGTTCCCAGGACATCATCCCCCTGTCTGTGTGGTGCCACCCCCAAGTGCAGCATGAAGAGGGGCTCCAGGTGGTGCAATATGAGAGGAGAAGCCTATGGCATGAAAAGACTGAAAGACCAGAACTTGCTTTTTNTTCTTCTAGGTGGATTTACATCTTGTGGCAGCGTTTTAAACAGACGCTTCCATTTTCCTGAGCTGCAGTTCACAGATGCTAAAACTGAGCCACCCCAAGAGATGCAGGAGAGAAATGAAGGCCCTAATGGCATCCTGACCATTTGGACTGCCATATGCAAAGCACTGGTAGCTCAGCACTCGATGGTGATGTGTGATGTCTGGGATGGTGAGTAGAGGAAGGTTCGTGCATTCCACAGGAAGGGACTTCAATGACACTTTTCAATTTTCCTTCAAAATACATTAAAAGTGATAAAGCATAACATCAAAAGTAGAAGGTTTCAAAGCGGTTTGTGGGCATCTGGCCTGTTTCCTAGTGAAACAGATGTTGATATACAAATTTCAAGGCTTGAAAAATTCCAGATCTTTGCAGAGATGCAAAGTAGTTGGTCTAAAGTCCAAGAATTTCTTTCCCTGGGATTTGAGTATTTAACTCTCCTATCTCCATCTCAGAACCCCTAGGACTAATTTAATCTTATATTTGCTAAAATTTGTATATCAAACCACGGGACAAGCTTTGTGCAAGTTCAGCATATTACAGCTTGGAAATTCACTAGTAGTTAGAAGACTAAAATTAGCTGTATCCTGGGCAGCATCAAAAGAAATGTGGCCAGCAGGTTGAGGGAGGTGATTTTCCCCCTCTACTCTGCTCTGGAGCCCTGCATCCTGCTGTAGGTCCCTCAGTATAAGAAGGACATGGACCCACTGGAGCAAGTCCAAAGGATGCCATGAAGATGTTGGAAGGGCTGGAGCACCTCTCCCAGGGAGTCAGACTGAGAAAGTTGGAGTTGTTTAGCTTGGAGAAGAGATGGCTGGGGAGAGACCTTAGAGGCCCTTCCACTACCTAAAGGTGGTAAAAGAGAGCTGGAGAGGGATTTCTGACAAGGAGGAAAGGCTTTAACCTCAGACAGAGCAAGTTTAGATTAGGGATTAGAAAGAAAGTCTTCCCTGTGAGATGGTGAAGCACTGGCATAGGTTTCTCAGACAAGCTGTGGCTGCCCCATCTCTGGAAGTGTTTAAGGCCAGCTTGGATGGAGCTCTGGCGTAGTGGAAGGTGTCCCTGCTGGCAACTAGATTAACTTGAAGGTCCCTTCCAGCCCAAATAGTTCTGTGATTCAATGGAATAACTGCGAAGGCAGGTAATGGAGATGCTCTCCCCACGCTATGCTGTTCCCAGAACATCATCCCCCTGTCTGTGTGGTGCCACCCCCAAGTGCAGCATGAAGAGGGGCTCCAGGTGGTGCAATATGAGAGGAGAAGCCTATGGCATGAAAAGACTGAAAGACCAGAACTTGCTTTTTGTTTGAATTTATTGCAACCGGAGTTTTTGATTGGCAAACTGCAGCCCTTGCTCTAATTCCCTCCAGCCTTAGGGGTTGAAGTGGGACGAGGAAGATGGTGCGCAGTTTTAGAAACAGCATATCATCTTTCTTGTGGTCACAGATTTTAACACTGAAGAACATTAGCTATCGCCTTTATTGTCTTCCCTCAGGGCCCAGAAGTCCCATGCTCTGAGGTGTGCTTGTTACCAGCACCTAGGATGTTGTTGCATTCCTGAGTAAGTAGACACGGCAATGAAATAAGCATAAAATCTCAGTGGCAGCTGAACAACTTTTTCGTCCCTCAACCTCCCCCCAAATGCTTATACAATTGAAAATGAAATTGCACCTCTGGGCTGAGCTGCAGCCGTTCTCCTCAGAGGCCCCTTCAGTACAATTGGCAAGGAATGGGGTCTGCTGGCAAGCCTTACTCAGCTCATGTTTGCAAAACACTTTGGAAACAAAAACTGCTGCACAGCACTGAGTCATGCAATTGTGACTGTGGAAAAGTGGAGTTTGTGGAGCTTAGGAATGCATCTGGATGCCTTGTGGAGAGCAGCTGGGACCTGTGGGCTAAGTGTAGAGTTCATATTAGCAACCATAACCAGGACTGAGCACAGGGGACTTCAACACTATAGACTGCTCTTGGAAAAGTGAAGTTTTGGGTGGTTTTGTCAGCAGAGCAGCCTGTTTGGGGCTGACAGGCATTGTGCTTGGACATACATTCTGCTCCCCAAGAAAACAGCAGAAGTCTGGCTGTGCCCTGTGAAGGGAAGCACTGCTGCTCTGGATTAATGCTAACCTTATTCAGAGAAGGAAATTAATCTGACCACAGTAATGTTTCCACATCCAGGACAGTTCTCATCTCCATATTGCCTGACTGTCAGAGTAACTGGTGACCTTCCCATCTCCTGTGCCCACTGCTCTGTTGGCGAGGAATCCAATCTGATGGGTGAGAAACTGGGGCAAAAGGACCATTTTCAGGCCCCTTTTTCTGATGCTTCAGCTCAATAAGTGAGGAGCCAATCAGCCATTTCAGGACTCACCACAACCCATGAGTGCATGGGTAAATGGAAGCTGTAAGTGTCTCCTTTGTGGGTCTTCTCCATTTCTTCCAAAGGAGCTGACCCAAATATGCTGTAAGCCACTGGATTTGAATCTGCACTTTAGGGAACCTGATATGCTTTATGCTGCTTTTCTTCCAGTTATATACTCCTGCACTTAAGTTCCTTTTTTTTTTCAAGGTGGTGGAGGAGGGAGGGAGAGAGAGGAGAAAGGCCAACCAGGGGAAAAAAAGGTAGGTGCTTCTGTTAAAACCCCTTTGCTTTCTCTTTGGTATTGTGAACTGCTCCAAGCAAACTTCCATCTGCAATACCAATTTGGGTTGATCCTTTCCTCTGTCTGTAGGGAGAGGTCTCTGTTAGCCAAACGATTATTCTTGGAATAATAAAAACTTGCAGCTGGAACCAGGAGCCTGGCTGATGCAGACAATAAATCCAAGGAAGACATAGAGAAAGAAGAGATTGCTTTGTCTTGCCATGCTCAGAAATCTCCCTGGTTGTGTGGCTGTGTGCTTTCACCCCCGAGCAGATCAAAATTAACCCAGCTGCTGACATGGAATAAAGCAAGAGCGTATAGAAGGAAAGCTTTACCTGAAATAACAGTGGCGCCTTTAGCAAGAGAGGAAGGTAGGCAGCCTGCAGCTTGCAGCCCTGTGTAGCAAATTTTGTAAAGACTGAGGAATTGAAACAGAAACCAAAACAAAAATACCATCCTGTGGTACTCTGCAGATACGGGGATCTCCTAAGTTCTGGCCTGACTAATGCAGAGAACAATATCCCAACAGATGCTGTTATAGCAGAACAGCATAAAACCAGCAAGCTAGGATGCCTTCAGAATGCATTAAAGCCTAGAATTCCCTTAAATGTGGGCTTAAATCTGTTCCATGTTCAGCAAACTGATATATGCAATGTGTGCGATTGCCTGATCCCCAAATCCTTTTTATTCCCAAGGGTCTCAGGACCTTTGCAAGCATTAACATGACAAAAGATGACACATCAATACATATATAAAGTACAATACGACATCTTTTAGAATCCCTGTCAGATCCCCTCAGCTTTGAAGCACTTGTATGTGGCCAGGAAAGCCTGGCTGGGGTCTAGGAAATGATGGGTGAGCCTAAGAGAATTAGGTATCTGATGTGTTTGAGTTTAGGCTCTGACCTTCATTAAGAGAGAAGAGAGAGTCTTCTTTTATATGTAATGATGCCCAAAGTCAGAATATGTGCTGGTTAAGATTTTGATCCAAGGGTGCTCATCATTAGAGGGTCCAGCTCACCAGGAAAATGCTTTTTTTTAATCCCCTACTCAATATTTTCCAAATTGGCCAGGGCAAACTGCCCCTTCCCTTTCCTCACTCCCTTTGGAGCCAGATGCCCCTGGGTGGTTAAACATTTTGAGGCACAGGGATGCTTGCTGCTGTGCTGTGTGTCTGAGGCAGCCAGTCTGCTTCAGGGCCTGGCAGAGGAGCCAAATTCCTTGGCCTGGCCCTCAACCACAAGTTCATCTTCACATACCAGGAGCAGGAACACTGCTCCCAGCTTTTCACAGAGCCAGAGCTGCCACTAGACACCAAATCAAGAATAAATGACAGTCACACATATTTTGTTTTTGAGGCCAATGCAAACAAAGATATTTTGCTTTTACAACCACAAAATTATGCTGTTTGCAAAGAATTCCTTGCACCTCCTCTAACACTCACCATTCTCTTCTCTTCTTACCCCCCTCTTGTGGTTCATGTTCTTACTGACCTTTCCTTATCACATCCCAGAGAAAAAAGCAGGAACAAAGCATATCCATACCAAATCCCTGGCACCCTGGAGGCAAGTCAGATGTGTGTATTTTGGGGACATGCATGAAGAAAAGCCCAGCTGGATAGGGATTATATCTGATTCAATTTGGATGCTCCTGTCAAGTCCAAAACTAGAAGAGAAAAAGAGCTTTAGCAGTTCAAGATTCCTCCCTCCCTACTGCATCCCAATACTGACACCATTCCCAGCATTGTTCTCCTCTGCCTTCTTTCCCCTTTGCTCATGTTTAGTAAGATCTGAAATGCGAAGAGCTGCAGTCCCAAAACAACAGCAATAGAGGAGAGATTAGCTGGAATAGCAGGGCAGCTGTTAGAAGGTCTCTCTGTTGGTTCCCATCCCTTCTTGCAGTCCTAAGGGAGAACTGGATCCCGCACTAAAACAAACTCCAGAGCCAAGCACTGGTTACCAACAGAGCCCAGCCAGAGCCCATCTCCGTCAGACTTGGGCATCTCAGAGCCTCCTCAGCTCTATTTCCAAGTTTGGTGCAACTCTCTGCACACACATTTTAGGTCACATCACCTCTCACGGATTCCTTCAAGTGCTACTTCTCAGTGAGAGAAAGAAAAACAAGCTGGTGTTCATCTTTCCTTACTAGACCCTGCCCTGACACCTCTCATACACCAGTCCTTGTTGTTTCCAATACTCAGACATTGTGTGGTTTTTACCCCAGCAGCTCTGTGCAAACTGATACCAATCCCAGCAAGCTCTTTCTCTTGTTAAGGGGCTTAGTTTGCCAAACTGAAATTTGAGAAATTCAGACCAGAAGGAAATAGGAAGAGCAGTGGAAATCCCTCAGGGAATAGGATCAAAGAGAGAAGTGGGAGGTCCTCAAACACAAGAGTGGAGGGACTTCCCACCGGACGCAGTTTCATCTGACCAGCAGCAAGAAATTTGCTTTAGGATCCTCCTGGAATCTGTATGAATAGAAGAATGGATACATATTATCTGTAAAACATTAATGTACTCTGTAGGCTGATTTTAGGAAAAAACCTATAAAGAAATGAACACAATTAACCGACAAGCTCTGAATGTGACCACAGGAGGTATATGAATCTTATCAATCCTTCCAATAACTCCAGGACACTCACTGGGAACCTCTCCATTGCCACTGAATTTATTGGAAAGGATTCAGTTACTGCCAGAACAGCACAAGTGATAGGTAGATATAGAGGTAGGTGGATGAAGGCAGGGAGGGAGGAAAAGAGAGAGAGCACAAGCAGCTGTGATTTTATTACTTCTGGCTGCATTGCCCAGACTCTGAGTAAAACAAGATCAAAACCCTTCACTAATCTGTACAGCTCCACATGTGTAGAAGTGTTAAGACAAACACTGGAAAATTCTTACACCAGGGTCTTGCTTTTCTTTATAGAAAATATTTGCAAATCTTAGGTTTGTAGATCTGAGAAGAGCCATGGCTGGTCCCTTCCATTCCAAAAGGAAAGGTGCCTCTTTTGGGGGGTGAAACAGACTCAAGTACCCAAGCTGAAAACATACACCATCACATGCTAGAGCAGGTGTAGGTTCCCAGCCCATAGTGTCTGTCTGAAATAAGGAGATAAATATGTTAAAGATGCCTCTTTGGTAAAATATTGCAAAGAAAGTATAGAGCTCTCACTTGCTTCCTGTATTTTGATTGCTTTTTACTTTTCACTGACAAGTCACAAAAACATAGAGTTTTCAATATTTGGTGAAATTTGGGCATCAATAAAACTTCCACACTGGACTTCTGGAGGGCAGACTTTGGGCTGTTCAAGAGACTTATTTGGAGAATACCTTGGGAAGCAGCCCTTAAAAACAAAGGAGTCCAGGAAGGATGAGTGTGCTTCAAAACAGAAATCTTGAAGGCACATGAACAGACTGTCCCTATGGGCTGAAAGATGAGCTGTTGAGGAACACCACTGGCCTGGATGGGCAAGAAGCTTTTGAAGGAACTGAGGATGAAAAAGAGGATGAATCACCTTTGGTAGGAGGGTCAGGTATCTCAGGAAATTTTTAATGGAGTTGCTAGGTCATGTAAAAAAATAGATAGAAAAAAATTAGGCAAAAGCCCAGTTAGAACTCAATCTGACCACTTCTGTAAGGACAATAAAAATATTTTTATAAATACGTTCATGGTAAAAAGAAGGTCAAGGACAACCTCCACTGTCTATTAGATGTGGAACGGAATTTAGTAACTAAAGATGAGGAAAAGGCAGACTTTTTGCATTAAGACACCTTCTTTGCATCAAGTTTCAACAGAAAACAGGTTTTCCTCAGGACACCTGTCCTCCTGGTTTGGTAGATGGTGTCAGGGAGCAGAATGGTCCCCTTTTATCCAAGAGAAGGCAGTCAGAGAACTGCTAAGCTACTTGGATGTTCATAAATCCATGGGACCAGATGGGATCCATCCCAGGGTGATGAGGGAGCTGGCAGATGATCTTGCAAAGCCTCTCTCCATCATTTACCAACAGTCCTGGCTCACTGGTGAGGTTCCAGATGACTGGAAGCTAGCCAGTGTGACCCTCATCCACAAAAAGAGTGCAAAGGAGGATCCTGGTAGTTATAGGCCAGTTATCCTGACCTCAGTACCTGGTAAGGTGATGGAGCAGTTTATATTGAGTGCCATCACACAGGACTCCAGGATGCCCAGGGTATCAGACCCAGCCAGCAGGGGTTTAGGAGGGGTAGGTCATATCTGACCAACCTGATCTCCTTTTATGCCTGGTGGATGCAGGAAGGGCTGTGGATGTTGGGTACCTGGATTTAAGCACAGCCTTTGTCACTGTCCTGGAAAAGCTGGCAGCCCATGGCTTGGACAGGAGCACTCTGTGCTGGGTTAGGAGCTGTTTGCATGGCCGGACCCAGAGAGTGATGGTGAATGGTGCTGCATCCAGCTGGGGCCTGTCACCAGTGGTGTCCCTCAGGGCTCTGTGCTGGGGCCAGTTCTGTTCAATGTTTTTATTGATGACATCATGAGGAGATCGAGTCCACTATCAGGAAATTTGCAGATGACATCAAGTCAAAGCCTGCCTGCTCTGAGGCCCTGGGATGCAGGCCTTGAAGCCGAAGATGGGAAATATGCTCACCGTTGGATGGTTTGGGTGTCAGTAGGTCAATGTGTGAGCTCTTGTGTCATAGAACCATAGAATCATAGAATCATAGAATCGTTGAACCATAGAATCATAGAACTATAGAATCATAGAATGGCCTGAGTTGGAAGGAACCTTCAAGATAATTTTGTTCTGAAAGCCCTGCCATTGCCAGAGACACATTCCAATAGATCAGATTGCTCAAAGTGTTGTTCATCTGAGCACTATTTAGAGCCAAATTGCTCTGCTGGGTGGGTAGGTGCCTCCTTCAGCTACAGCAGTCTCCTGTCATAAACACCTGTGGAAGTTTTAGGGCTCTCCAGACCATAGCAAGCACCTCACCAGGGGTGCCCAGGCTGTTCTGAATTAGTAAACAGACACTCCTCCTGCTGCTGGGGAGAGAACCATGGCTCTGAGTTCACTGAGCAAAGACACAGTGCATAGAATAGGAAAATGTTCAGCTGTTGGTTTTGGCTCAAACAGAAGCATTTTTCTCATGCCAGTAGCCTTTCAGAGCTGACTTCAGCAGGTACCTCCTGGCTGTACCTTAACAGGAACTTCAGCTCAGAGAAAAAGCTCTCTAGAGTAATGAAGAAGGCATTCATCCCCACCAGCAGCTGGTAAGTGTGAACTTGGGTGCCTAACTCAGTTTTGAGGATCTTTATAACTCCTTTTTGTGCTTCTTTGAACAGGGGAAATCTGGCTATGTGCTAACCACAGTGGATGTGCTGCAAAGCTCTTCTCAAAACAACACCCCTTTTTTCGTCATATTATATCCTTGCAGGAGAGCTTTCGCTTGGATCAGAGAAGAGCAGAACAAGTTGAGTCCAGGCTTAGAGTGAAAGTCAGGAAAAAATGCTTCTTTTTTACAAGACTGACATTCTCTCATTATTCTCTCTGCCCCTTCCCGCCTTTCATAGGACAGTTCAATATTACAGCTTCCTGTTAATTATTCATCCCAGCCTGTACTTGCTTAGGTAAAGTTCACATCATGGATTGCCTGAACCTGCCTGATCTGGTCTCCCTGGGCTGTAAATTGGCAAGAGCTGAGACAGTGGTGACGAACGATGACCACAATGAACAAGCAGTTCTTACTTTCTTATATAAGCAGTTTCAGGATGTTTTGCAACGGTTTCAAGCATGCATGAACTTTGCTTCCCATTTTTGCCTTCACTGTGCCTGGCTGCGGCATCACTGTGTTCCAGAGGAGTTTATAAGGTCTAGACTTAAATTATGGGTGTCATATGAGTGAAATAAAACACAAGTTAGTGAGGTAATGATTAAAGAACAATCTCAAGTCCTGAAGGTCCCTTTTTTTCCTTGTGGGATGATGAGCTGTGTGGTGAGATGGGGCATGGGAGAAATGAAGGATGAATGGAAAGGGAGTGACTGGAGATGTCCTTCGGACCTTTCACCTTTCATGCAGCCCCTCTCCTGGGTACCCCAGACTGGGAATGGCAGAGTCACAGGAAAGAGGTACCAGGGCATGGAAATGAGGTTCAGTGTGGGTTGTGAGCTCCAGTTATCCTGGTACTTTACACTGGGCTGTTCAACCTGATTTAACTTCATAGGAGTCACATAAACCTTACTTGTTTGAAACTTTACAAAGGAGTAACATCACTGGTTTCAAGAGATGCACATCATCAGAAAACCAGCACAGACAAAATGAATGAATCCAGCCCCTGAAGCACTGGGAGTGGGAAACATCTGCTTTACATGAAGAAGGTCAAAAGGGGCTACTAGCTAGGAAAGGAATTTGTGATCACGGTAAAAATATCCCTGAAATGTCTGAACAGGCCTTAGTTAGGAGCAGAAGAGACCACAGAGATGAAGCTGGATTGCTTTCTGAGGGTGACACTGCACATTAGATTCTTGCTGCTAACTGTTCTAAATAGTGCTCTATCCTGCTTGGAAGAGCAATTTGACATCCCAGGCACTTTGGTGTGATTGCACCATGGGCAATGACAGGAGTTCTTCATCATTCTCTGAGCTTGAAGGTAGAAGGTAATGGAGTGTCAGGACTGTGGGAAAGAGCATAGTCTGGAATTAGACATGGTCAACATGCTGTTGCTGCAGTAACCAGCCCTGCTGGGGGGAAGGGAGATTGAATTTCTGTAAGCTTCACCTCCCTGAAGGAAGGTTGTAGCCAGGTGGGGGTTGGTCTCTTCTCCCAAGTAACAAGTGGCAGGACCAAGAAGTGGCTTCAAGTTGTACCGGGGCAGTTTACATTGGATATTAGGAAAAATTTCTTCCCCAAGATGTGGTCAGGCATTGGAACAAGTTACCTAGAGTAGTGGGGGAGTCACCATCCCTGAAAGTGTTTAAAGGCATGTAGATGTGGTAGCTGGGGACAGGGTTTAGTGGTGGACTTGGCAGTGCTGGTTAATTGTTGAACTTGATTGTCTTGGAGGACTTTTCCTTCCTAAATGATTCTAAGATTCTAACCTGAAGGTTGTCCGGTTGCAGCTTCGGACTACAGGTTGAATAATACCCATGTGCAAATGTTGGGATGGTACTGTGCAGGAGATGAAGGGTTCCCTAACTCCTGGCCACTCAGCATCCTTTATCCTATTTGCTCAGCTCTGGCTTTTTCCACTCAGGAGGGATTTTCCTGAACAGAAAAGTGATGGTGGTGATTGATGGTGGTGGGCAATAGTTGCCTCTTACCCCTCCCTAAAAAGAGTCACATCTATTTAATGAGGCAGGTAAATAAATCAAGGGGTTTATTATCAATATAGTGGGCAAATATGCTGTTATTAAGCATCTCTGGACAGCACAGCATTTTGATTAAGTGGCCTAATTTCCAGGGTGAAATACCTGACAACTTACTGCATTAAGTAAATAGCTGGCAGATAAAACCCAGGGCTGACACTGAGCATTGCTCTGCTTCCATCTTTTGGGGTGTATGTGTGAGTGTCCTATACATTCATGCTCTCCTCTTACAAAGTCAGTTTTTGAGCTGGGATAACCTCTAACTGGAATATATCAGGGCATGATCCAGGAATGCTCCCATAAGAGAGCAGCTGTTGATGGGGAGGAGTGCCTGTTGCCCTCCTGGGACTTCTCAGGGACGTGTGAGAATGAGCTTAGCCCCAGGGTCAGATTACTCTGGTATAATACCCACATGGATTCCATGGGTACCCCAAGAGCATCACTCTGTGCTTCTACTTTCAGCCCAAAATTACTTGCTTGCTGCTTTCCCCACGTTGCCTTTTGCATCCAGACATCAGCCATGGTACAGGGCCACGTGTGGGGTATCATGTTCTGCTGAGATGAAGCCTTGTCTGTCAGTGGGACAGGGTCTTCCTCCCATCTCCTCACCCTAATTACAGGGGAAAGGGTTACCCTTATATTGTCATAGCTGAGGAAAATATATTTTGGAAAGGACTCAGCTGCTTCCTCCTTCTGAGAGATACTAAACGAGTCCAGAATTTAAGTGTTCTGCTCTCAGCCCTGTGACTCTTCCAAAAATCTGCCTCCTTTCTCTGGAAGCTGTCCCAGCTCCAGACTCAGCAAACACTCCACATGTGTCAGTGAAAGGAGAAAAAAACCAACATGAACCAACAAGTGCAGAGAAATCCAAGCCCCATATGAAACAAAAAGGGACTTTACAAAGCCTAACAAAGGCTCATGCTCCCATACAAAAGTGACTATTTAGATTTTTTTTTTTTTTGCTTCAACTTTCATTTTTTAACTTCCTCAGACATTCTATGGGCTTTGATGGCAGGTGGCGTTGATGCATTGCTCTCTCTTGCTCTCTGCCCTGATGAAAGCCAGCTCTGGTCCTGCAGTCCCTGTCCCAGTAAAGCCCCTGTTGTCTCAAGAGCTCTTCAGGGAAAGTTTGCTGCAACTGCTTGGCTGGGCGCAGGGCCAGCAAAGCCAGCCCCTGTGGGCTCATCAGGAGAGACCATGTACTACATTTTCCACTATACTTATCTAATCTGGGCTTGCGTCCATCTAGTGTTTGTGCAGCAATTACCTCACTAGGCAAAACAGTTCCACTGCCTAATTGTCTTCACTCTCAGGAAATTGTTCCTAATAGCCAGCTAAATTTAATCTCCCCTTCCTTGCTCGATCCACCATGGCTAAACCTGCACAGCCCTTCTCCCTCTGCTCACAGTCCTGTACATGAAGTGATTGTATGGTGTTATCTGCTCTTACTTCTCTAGGCTAAACAGGCAAAATCATTTTCTAGAATTCATGTGAGTCACAACCATTGTTCTTAACTCATTTTCCTCGGCTGGTTCAAATTTCTTTCTGCAATCTTGCAGACCACGTCCAAAACTGAAGTGTGTTCAGCTCCCGAGTGCATTGAGCTCATGAATCAGGTTACCACAAAACAGCTTTTCCTTACAAAAACAGGAATGTGAAAAGAAAATACTATTTTTTTAAGCTTCACCAAGATCTTGAACCCTAGAATCACGTCATTGATCAGGTTGGAAAAGCCCTCTAAGTTCACTGAGTTCAACTACTAATCCAGCACTGCCAAGCAAGCCCACCACTAAACATGTCCCTAAATGCCACACCTACAGCTCCAGACATGGTGATTCCATCAACACCTCTAGTGCTTGGCAACCCTTCTGGGGAAGAATTTTTTCCTAGTAACCAATCTAAAC
>WBNQ01053086.1:3788-17044 GCA_013401375.1 Spizella passerina | reverse complement strand
ATATGAAAAAAAGGGACTTTACAAAGCCTAAAACAAAGGCTCATGCTCCCATACAAAAGTTACTATTTAGATTTTTTTTTTTTGCTTCAACTTTCATTTTTTAACTTCCTCAGACATTCTGTGGGCTTTGATGGCAGGTGGCGTTGATGCATTGCTCTCTCTTGCTCTCTGCCCTGATGAAAGCCAGCTCTGGTCCTGCAGTCCCTGTCCCAGTAAAGCCCCTGTTGTCTCAAGAGCTCTTCAGGGAAAGTTTGCTGCAACTGCTTGGCTGGGCGCAGGGCCAGCAAAGCCAGCCCCTGTGGGCTCATCAGGAGAGACCATGTACTACATTTTCCACTCTACTTATCNACATTCTATGGGCTTTGATGGCAGGTGGCGTTGATGCATTGCTCTCTGTTGCTCTCTGCCCTGATGAAAGCCAGCTCTGGTCCTGCAGTCCCTGTCCCAGTAAAGCCCCTGTTGTCTCAAGAGCTCTTCAGGGAAAGTTTGCTGCAACTGCTTGGCTGGGCGCAGGGCCAGCAAAGCCAGCCCCTGTGGGCTCATCAGGAGAGACCATGTACTACATTTTCCACTATACTTATCTAATCTGGGCTTGCGTCCATCTAGTGTTTGTGCAGCAATTACCTCACTAGGCAAAACAGTTCCACTGCCTAATTGTCTTCACTCTCAGGAAATTGTTCCTAATAGCCAGCTAAATTTAATCTCCCCTTCCTTGCTCGATCCACCATGGCTAAACCTGCACAGCCCTTCTCCCTCTGCTCACAGTCCTGTACATGAAGTGATTGTATGGTGTTATCTGCTCTTACTTCTCTAGGCTAAACAGGCAAAATCATTTTCTAGAATTCATGTGAGTCACAACCATTGTTCTTAACTCATTTTCCTCGGCTGGTTCAAATTTCTTTCTGCAATCTTGCAGACCACGTCCAAAACTGAAGTGTGTTCAGCTCCCGAGTGCATTGAGCTCATGAATCAGGTTACCACAAAACAGCTTTTCCTTACAAAAACAGGAATGTGAAAAGAAAATACTATTTTTTTAAGCTTCACCAAGATCTTGAACCCTAGAATCACGTCATTGATCAGGTTGGAAAAGCCCTCTAAGTTCACTGAGTTCAACTACTAATCCAGCACTGCCAAGCAAGCCCACCACTAAACATGTCCCTAAATGCCACACCTACAGCTCCAGACATGGTGATTCCATCAACACCTCTAGTGCTTGGCAACCCTTCTGGGGAAGAATTTTTTCCTAGTAACCAATCTAAACCTCTCCGGTGCACCTTAAGGCCTTTTACTCTTATCCTATCACTTGTAACTGTGAAAAAAAGACCCCCACCTGACTACATCCTCCTTTCAGGCAGTTGTAGAGAGCAATAAGGCTCCTCTGGCCTCCTTTTCTCTGGCTAAACATTCCCAACTTCCTCAGCTTTTCCTCGTCAGACTTGTGCTCCCGACCCTTCCTCAGCTCCACCGCCCTTCTCTGGGCACACTTGAATACTTCAATGTCTTCCTTCTCATAAGGGGCCTCAAGAGTTTTCTTTAAATTATTTTTCAGTGGCTTTCAATAGTTGATATATCCTTCATTTTTCTAATATAAGGTAAATGTTTGCAGATGATCAAGAAAATGGATCTTTAAACAAAATGTCATGTAGTTTACTGAACAAGTTGGCACTTCAGATTCCCACCATATTGAATTTACAAATATTTTTGGTGAGGTGGTACATGTCAGGGACACTTTTATGTAGCTTCTCAACTTGAAGGCTTTCCCAAGAGCCTTGAGGACAGCAGCAGAGAAAATCCTAAATCACTAAGTCCTTTTTTTGGGCTGAAGAAGTCAATGATATTTTAGGTCTGTGTGCTGGAGGTCAGTGTTAGAGAGGAGCAAAGATAGGGGGCCAGGTGAAGCAAGGATCAAATGGGGTTCCCCTGTGGTATGTGCTGTGTAGGCATTTAAAAGGTGCGCATTGAGGGAAGTTATCTCTGGGACATCAGGGAGATTCATATTTGACAGCCATCGAATGAGGAGAGAGTGGTGTATGGACCCTGCTGGAGAATTGCCACAAGAAAGGACAGAACCTCTTTTCGCAGACCTTGTCCCCTGAGAGAGAAGATGGCCTTTCCTTGCACCCCTTTGCCAGTACAGAGGACTAAGGAACCCCATCTTGTCTTGTATCCATCTTGTACTCAACAGAGCAACAGCAGAGTCAGGGTCAGAGTCAGCCAAGTATCTCATGGGGACTGCTTGGGAGGCAAGTTTCTGTTGCCTGTCCATCCTGTCTGCTCTGCTGTGACCTCCCAAATGTGTCCTTTGCCACAGCTCTGTCATGTAGAATCCACACACCCTCACATACACAGGCAGCCTGCTTCATAGAAGCTCTATGTACCTGCATTGATTTCTCCACCAGATCTTTTTCAAGAAGCTTCTAACTGCTATTTTCCTGTTCACAGACATATGCAACTGGCCCAGTGGAGCCTCATGGTGGGAGCAGGTGGGAGGAAAAAGGGTTGTGTGTGAACTAAGGGGATTGCACCACCCTGGTAGAACCAGTTTCCCCACAGAGCTGCATGTTGGGCTGTTAACACCTCTGTGCTGGCTCCTTCCCACGTCTCTCACATCTCTGCTATCCCCAAATCCTATTGGAAAGGGGTTTTTTCTTCTCCCTGGGAGAGCTTGTAGCTGATGGGAAAGCTGGGATCTCCCCATGCACCTTCTCCTGCTTGGGGCCTCAGAAGTGGCAAGTCTGCTTTAGCAATGCACAGGCTCCCATGGAGGACTTAACCCTGACCCTTATTGCCAAGGACTGCTCAGAGTGCAGGCACAGCTGGCATCTGCTGACAGCCAAGCCACGAGCTAAGGAGTGTTTGCCCCCCCTCTGCCTTTAGGTATCCAAGTATTTGGCTTAGGAATTTCACCCCTGTCTCCCCAGGACCCAGTGCAACAACTCCAGTTTTTGCTGGGAACCCATGCATTCCCTCATTAAAGGTACTCCATAGAAGCAAAGAAGACGATCAAGGCCATGAAGGGGCCTTACTACCAACCTACATGCTGAAGTGTTTTGAGAGATGATTGTAGAGGAAAAGTGCCTGTGTTAACTCCTCCAACTCACAATGAGTCTTTGGTCTCAACAGCTGATGGAAAAGACCATTCACTCTTGTGAGAGCAATGTGTATGTCATATTGAAACCAGGGGAGGCAGGAAACACAGAGCCCCATGGTGCTGTTGTTGAATAAAGCCATTTTTCAGAGGCAGGACTGGGCTTTAAAACAGAGCTCTGGCTTGTGAAAAAAACTGACCCACTGTGTGCTGAGATCTGTAGGGTCCCAGGGAGGAAGCCAGCTCTGGGAGGATTTTTTGTTATGGTAGGAACCTCTAGTTAGTTTTCTGTAGCAAAACCATTCACAATGACAGACATACCCCTACACACAGACACAGACACACACACATGCACATACTCACAAACACAAATCCTCATAACTTTTCCCTAATGGGAAGAAATTTAGTAATCAACATTTTGGCTTTTTAAAACCCCTTTGAAGTCAGAAGCCGAGGTTTGGTAGTTGTTTTTTCTAAAGCTCTCTGTAACTGCTGACATATGCTGCACATATGGTTTTAATGTGATTAGACTTCCGATCTGGGCTATTTTTCCTTTCAGACTTGACAAAGTACCTACTTACCAGCCACCTATCCATGACGAAGGGACTTTTAATAAGTTTCCCACAAAGAAATGCACTTCTGCAGATTCATTAAGCAAATATTAATATCTCCTTTTGATTTCTTTTTCCTCCCTTTGAAATATGTGGGAATTTGCTGAAAGTGGGGAAACTTTAGATGGGACCATGCTTTCCTTCCCTGAATGCCCTAGAGAAAAATTACTCAGGAGTGATCATACATCTTTGCAGGTGCACTGGGAATTCACACACCACTTGGTCTAGTAAGAAAGCCTACATCAGCAAGCATGGAGCTGAGTTATTATTTTTAGCATGGAAAATGTCTGGAGGCCTTGGTGGCAAATAAGATGCCCATGGGCAAGATGAGACTTGTGGCAGGGCTGGGAATTCAGCCCCATCTCTCAAAGAAGATGTGTGGTCTGCTGCAGTCATGGAGATCAATGCAGATACTACAATTCCTCTCTTCTTCAATAGTAGGATCCTTTCTTCTTCAATATCATTATTGGGGTATGGGGTATGTTGTGAACACCTTCAAGGTAGCAATGACAGGTCAGGACCTTCACATCTTGGAGATTACTGTAATCTGCATGAATCAATAGCCAGGTAAGGATCCTCCTCACTCTTTTGGCTATTCTGATGATCTCAGTAGGAGAGTATTGCCAGAACAGTTTACCCAGACAACAGATCCTGCATCACAGAGGCTGCTGCTGGTGCCCAAAGTGTATCAACACCTATGGTGCTTATGAAATTTTGGCCATCTCATTTTTTTTCTGCACACCTCTGATCTCACACTTTCATGCAATCATAGAATGGTTTGGTGCCTCACCATTCATATAGTAAAGAATTTGTTCCTAATATATAATCGAAATCTCTCATCTTTCACTTTGAAACCATTCTGGTATCATATCATTTTGCCCTATTAAAATCTTGTAGTTCTGTCATTTCTCATTCCCCTTAAAATGCCTAATCCTACATTGAACTCTCCTAGTCTTATAGCTACTACTATGTAGTAGTTATCGGACTAGTAGTTATAACTACTGCTATGTAGTAGTTATCCTTGAGTGATTCCTGTGGCTATGAATCCTATCCTGTGTCATTAGACAGGGTAAAATCAGAAGAGCTGGTGTGGAAATACTTCCTACCCTTTCTATCCCCCTCTGCAGCCAAGCAGTTCTGAAGGAACCTGTTTTAAGGGCCTTGTTTTATTGTATATGCTCTAGTTCAGTGCTGGGGTTTCTTTTTTTTCAGTAGTGAACTTTGCATTTACCCACACTGATAAAAATGGTTGTGAACTTTCCTGACCCGTGGCCTGTAGATTATGAAGTTCATGAGATACACGATTAACCCTGGGCTGCGAAGTTTCTAGACTGAAGTCAGCTGATAAAAGCAGAATGTGAAATCACTGCTGTGCTCACTCTGCCAAGATAAAATTTTACTATCAGTGAGTTCGTGAACGCTTGCAAAGTACTTATGTAAGAGAAGAATAAAGGTCAGGCAAATACCTGGGTAGTCATGAGGGAAGGAAAAAAAAACATAGGTGCAGAGATATACAGAATATTTTGACTAGTTAATAAAACTCTTTGATAAGAAAGTGCTGGCGTCACACCCTCAGCTCTCTGGCAAACAAGAAGTTTTTTATGACAGAAATAAAGTAATGAGTGAGCAAGATTTACTCTTGAGATTTCCACTGAAAATGTGTCTTGTACAATCATGCTGCTTTATGCAACACCAGCTACTCTACCAGTCCGACAGGCATTTTTAAACTGGCTTGCCAGCATGATCTCAGCTTTCCTCTCTATGTACCCTTTCTATCTCTTGGAAATAAGCACCTTTTCCCCTTCATTAATTTCACCTCTACCCTACAGGTGCCTACAGATAGGAGGTAGTTTAATTTGTACAGTCTGGTTAAATGCAAAACACTTTTTCTCAAAGTTTGCTGTTCTCACTTTAGCCTTAAAGAAGCTGGTGCACCCAATATCTGGCAGGGTCAGCTGTATCAGCTAGGTAATTAAACAATGCTCAGGTTGCAAACCCATTCCAGCTCAGCTGATTTGGTGTTTCATGTCGTCTGCATGCCTTGAACTCTGTTACGACAACCTAGGTTAACCTCTGTCAATCTTCAGCCCTTGCCTTTGTGACCTCAATTGTCAAGATGCCAAGTGGGATTTAGATGACAAGTCACCCAAGTGTCCTACTCTGCATGAAAAGAGCAAAGAGATAGGCTTTAAAACACAAACTGTGGCACACTGAGCCATGATGGGATGTGAGAGTCATGTCCTGTGAATACAGGCTGAGAGGTTGGGGTTATTTAGCCTGCAGAAGAGAAAGCTCAGTGGATACGTTCTGGAACATTCCAATACCTATGGGAGGAATAGATAAAAGATGCAGAGTGACTTCTACATGTCCAGAAAGTGATTTGAGAAGGGGGAATGGTTTTAAACTGAAAGAGGGGAGATTTGGATTAGATGGTAAGAAGAAATTCTTTAGTATGAGGGTGGTGAGGCACTGGCACAGATTGCCCAGCAAGCCTGTGGCTGCCCCAAGGGTTCAAGGTCAGGCTGGAGGGGTCCTGGTCAGCCTCATCTAGTGGGTGGCAATCCTGCCCATGGCAGGGGGACTAGAACTCGATGGTCCCTTCCAACCCAAACCATTCTACCATTCTATGACTCTGTGATTTCCAAGTATTCCCTTCCAGTTCCAGGTTCTGAGGAAACTAAAGGCTAATTTGTGATAGTCTCACTGAGCAACAGCCCGTTCCTTAGCTGAGAAGAGGTCAAGAAGCAGAGGAGCAGAGATTTTGGGTAATAAAACGAGTTTTCTCTGACCTAATAGCAAAATTCAGATTTATCAGCTGCCTGTCACGAACAGCAGCCAGTTCCCTGTGCTGAGAACCACCCATTACTTTCTACTGACTACAAAGCAATAAATGCCAGGTCAATGACATGTCTGAGCATCAAACAATTGTATTGCAGAGATTCAGATGACAATAAAGTGCCTGTAAATATAGCATTTTGCTCAAGGCTGCAAAGCTCCAAGTGGTCTGAGCATGCTGGGTTTTTTCTGCTAGGCAGCTCTGCTGATGAAGTGGTGGGACAAGGACTTTTTCCTCTGCAAAGGTCATTCTGGGAAGTCCTATTTGTTTAACCATCCGTTGCCTTGTCAGGACAGTTCACCAAAAGTGCCTCACCAGTGTTCTGCTCCTTTGGAAAGCCAAGGGGAAATTCAGGCAAAACTTCAATTGAAAAATTATTAGCATATTTGCAATTCTTGATGACAACATAGAGAGCTCTTTAACCACCAGGAATGAACTTGTGGACCTAAAGAGTATCTATAGCTGTAAAACACTTGTGTTTTTTGTAGGAAAATGAGACTTATCAGAAGGAATAGTTTACAAAATAACTACATCCTGTTTTGAAGATTTTTAAACCACGATTTATCAAAAAGATAACCTAAATGAAACATCAGATGATGTCCCCAAGTGTTCTGATGCTCCAGGAGCCCACATCTGTGGACTCAACAGCCGGAGGAGCTCAGAAGGGATTTGCCTCCATGTCTGTACAATGCTGATGTACGGTACAGGGCCCAAACTCCCTTGGGCAGTGAAGAGCTGTCATCTCATGTCTTTCTGCAGCCACCAGCAGCAATAAGCTCCTGTGCAGGTTTGCTGCCTCACTCTATAAGGCTGATACTGGATGACACCCTTTCTGGTGTCTTCAGGACATGCCTAAATCCAACTGTGGGAAGGGGAGAAATCCAACTTGTGATTCTCACCTTTCTCAGTATTATAGGAGAATTTGGGCTGCAAGGAACCCCAGGAGGTGCCAGCCCAACTGATGCTCCAAGAAGAGGTGGACAAGCCTGTGGAAATACACTATGAATGCCTTTTCAGGTGTTCTTGGTGAGTATTATCTTCACCCCAGCTGGCAGACAGAGATAGTCTGGGCTGAATCATCCCTGGCTGTCAAGAATATTCAGTTTCCAAACTTGTGTCCTGAATGTGGCCCCAATGCATTCATGCCCTCAGGTCTTAAATCTTCTCAGCTTCCAGTTAGGAGTCAGTGGGAATGTACCCACAGGCATCTTTCCCTTTTCCTAAGCATCAGTCATACAGCAGAAAGGCTGCCCTGGCACTGTAAAATGTGGAGATCCCAACCTGATTTATTACCAGGGATCTGCTCATTAAAGATGCATACTTTCCAAAAGTCCTCATGCAAACAAAGAACAGCTTCCACAGGCTCTTACAGGAAAAATCATAATTTCCACAGTCCATGCAGTATTTCTCTGACAGTATGCTCACAGTGTCTTTCAGTTCAGCAGCCAAGGTTACAGCAAATACCTTATTTCAGCCTTGCAAACTAACATCCCTGGTTTAACATTGCTTTAATGAAATCCCAGTGAGAACTCAGAGGGGAAAAAAAGAAATGAAAAGGGACAAATATACACTATCTGTCTGACGAAGTTGTTAATTTTACACTGACGACAGCAAAGCCCTGAGGTGTCAGAGTGCTCTTTGCTGATGGTTGACAGAGACTTCATTCACAGCATTAAAATTGTGGCCCTCTTGTAGCATTCAAGGTCCCTTGGTCTTCCTATATAGAAATGCCCTTGAGGGCAGCATTCACTTTTGGCAGGTCAGGGGCTGAGGCATCAAAAATTCCCAGGACACACGTCATCAAGCCCAGTGAGGTCAAAGGATTCATTGTGTGTGAAAGCTTTGGTTAGAGAAGGATTTGCAAAATCAAACTCTGACTGACTGTGAATTGTGCTGGCTCAGAGCAGCCACATCCCTGGGATATGAGAGTTGCTTGTTGCAAGTACAGTGGGAAGAACTTGGAGGTGTATTAACTTTTAACCCTGATGGCTGCTTGGCATGGTCAGATGAAATTTATGTTAAAGGATTGACAACTTAAGTGCCTTTTTTTCTAAAACAAAAAAACCCCAAACAAAACAAAACCCACAAACAAACAAACAAACAAACAAACAAAAACAACCCCAAAACCCATCAGCATGGATTCTGTATTATCTGCAAGAAAGAGCTGACTGTGGTGCTCCTTTTATCCTCATAATAATCTTCACTCATGATCATCTAGATCCATTCCCATCCTCTGGCAGTTCCCATTCTTTGGATGAGTGAGATTGGGCACTTTCCTAGTTCTTTGTAGTGAAACACCAGGAAAAAGAAAGCAAACCCTGATTTCTTACCTGTTCATGGAAACACAGAACCATTAATGTTGGAAAATGCTTCTAAGAACATGGAGTCCAACCATTAACTGAGCACTGCTAAGCCCACCACTAACCATGTCCCCAAGTCTCACATCCTCATGCCTTTTAAATGCTTTTTGACGAATAATGACTACACCACTGTACTGGGCTGCCTGTTCCAGTGCAGTTCATCTCAGGAAATGGTATATCCTGCCTTACTTATGAACTGAGCCCAGTAAATTGCAATTGGCCTAAGCAGATTTTCAGAGAAAACATCAGCTTTAAATTTCCAAAAGAAAATGTTCATGTGTTCCAACAGTTAACCACTTCTTTGTTATTTCTGTCTCTACCTTCAGGTTAGTGCATCCATTCCTGTTAGATCAGCAGACTTCACTTGTGCACTCATATGTCTTTCTCAAATACAGCTTCCAAGGGTATGAGCTTAAGGAAGAATGGTAGCCAAGTGAATCTGGAGATGCTGCATGGGCTACATAACACCTTTGGCTCCCTTGCTTCACAGCTAAGTGCCTGCTCACTGGGGCTCACTAGGCTGTGTTTCAACTTGAGTCTCACACCTTTGATTTCCTGGCAAAATGCTGTTGTTGTTCCAGCATCACTCTCTGAGGGACCTTTCCTAACTGCTCCACCTCTGTTCAAGTCATTAGCTGGAAACTTGGAGTCAAGCCTGTAAATGTGTGACCCTCCCTGCCATTGATTGCTACCCTCCAAGTGAGAGATTCAAAAACACGAGAAGGAGAACGTGACTGTGAGAACATTTTGGGAATGGTGGGAGTTCAGGAAGTGCTATATTCCTGTAAAGAAAAGCCTGCACTCATGGGGAAAACTGAGCACAACAAAGCATGGACCAGCTCCAGAAAGGTCTTGAAAAAAACAGTGGAAAACCTTCTTTTTCATGCTAAGGCCTTCCTTGTTGGTTTTAACCAACACTGATAAAAATATAAAACAAAACAAAACAAATTCTCTTATTTAGTAACAGGGATCTTATAATTGCACAGCCTCTTCATGCCTTTAAACAAAGAGCTCCTTTGACATATTCCTGCTAGCAGTGAGCACTTTCCTTCCATGTGAATGGCTCCTATTTCCCTTCCTTTTCCTCAGCCTCACTTGTACCATCACTTCATGCACAATATTTAACCCAGCCAACATCCTTTTGGCACATCTATTTCCCATTTTCAGAAATTTTCCCATTCTTTCCAAGGGCCCAGAGTTCTTTGATTTGGATTGCTTTTAGAACCAGAGTGTGGAATGGTACAGGGGGACGAAGGGAAGAGTTCCTCCGAATCAGCAATGCTGGCACAACTGTCCCTGCACAGCATCTGATAAAAACACTATGGTCAGGGAAATGGGCTGATTCAGCCTGAATGATTGGGATGGGAAAAGTCCCAATTTGCTTGTCTCAGCACAATATTTTGGGCCAGTGCCCTGGATGATTATTACTGCAATATCCTTCCAGTTCAAGCCCAGATATCAACAGGAGCCCATCTTCCTGTTTACTGTGCAGCTGAACAAGGCATGGAAGCAATATGCAACTATCTAAGGCATTTTGAAGCATTTAGGGAATTTCATGAATGCCAGCTACACTGGAAAAAGGCTTCCTTTCCTGTGATACAGTGTAGTTGCCCAAGAATACTGCTGTAGGACATAAATATTGTCTGAGGAGTCAAGGCTGACTGAATCAGGTTGCTGTGTCCCAATCTCCCAGAGGTCCACAGAGGAGTTTCCCTCTTGCAGAGGAAAGTGGTGAAATCACCAACCCTGGGAGGGCTCAAAACTCATGGTAGATGTTGTGCTTGGGGACATGGCTTAGTGGTGACATTGGTGGTCTTAGGTTAATAGCTGGACTCAGTGATCTTAGAGGTCTTTTCCAGCCTAAATGATTCTATGATTCTTGGCATTCTCTCAGTAGGTAAGGTTGTTGGGAAAGTTGTTGGTGACAAAGGAAATGCTTGGCTAGCAATGACCTCTGGCTTTCCAGGATCCTGCCAGATTGTCCAGGTTTAGAGCAAATTTGTGGAAGATTCGCCCAAAGGAGCTCTGGTGGGAAAAGCAGATCCAATCGGCCCCTCCCCACAACTGGTCCTGGAGGAAAAAATACCTCCTTGGAGAAAGGTGGAAAAAAACCTGTTTATTAAACAATAAAACCAAAACAATATCAAACAATGAGACCCCCTTGCCACTCTAAAAGAGATGACAAACTGAGAAAACCCCGGGTTGCAGCTCAGCTCACTCAGTCTCTGATCAGTCCCTCAGGTGCTGGAATTGTCGCAGGCCAGGCCTAGCCCGGTGGGCCCCAGGTGTGAGCTGCCGGTGCCCTGCTGGTGTTCAGGCCAGAGCAGGTTTCAAGAGGTCCAAAGAAAAGAAAAAAACACAGTCCAGGGAACTTCTTTGCCTCAGCTAGCTAAGACTAACTAAAAAGCAAAAGAAGAGCTCTGTCCCGCTGTCTGTCCGCAGACAACAGTCCAGGAGGAGGAACGTGAGGGAGTGAGAGCAGTGTCTGGAAGAAAAAAACCTGCACTTCTCCCCTGCTTCACTCTCTGCAACAAGTCATAAAGGCGCAAAGCTTACTATTCATCATAAACAGAACAAGACGACTGGGGATAAAAGCATCATGCAGCCAACCCAGGACTGATATACTGGAAATGGAACCAAAGATTTTTGGGTGCACTGAGCACATTGCTGCCCAAGAAGCTGCACCAACCACTCTACACCAAAGGCACTGAGAGCTCTAGAGCATCGTGTCCTGCATCCAGCCTAAATACCCTCAGGTTGCTTGAGGGACATCACAGGTGTCTGGGGAGGAACCAGCCACATGGAGGTGTGTCCTTATTCTTTTGGGTTTTGACATCAGTGTCTGAAAGCCCCCACTGGGGCTGGAATGGCTGACCTGCTCATGTCCCTTTCACCTTCCGCACCATGGGTCACTCCAGCCAGCAACTCATGCAGTCCTTTCTGCCAAACATTTATTTTGCATAAACACACACAGATCAATCAACATGAAGGAAATTCATGGCTTGTCCCGAATCCCACCCATAACATTTAGCAGCAGCTGTTGGTTTTCACAGGTATTGACTGCTCCAAGTCCCCAAATTCCATGTTTTTTTCTTGAAAAATATATTGCAGTGGAACTCAGACCTGCACTCTGGAATTTATTTCAGAACTTAGAGAACATGAAAATGTGGATGCAAATATAAGTGACGCCCCAGGGCTTTCAGGATGAGTCCCTCCTGGAGTGGCTCTTGGGATTTGTGCCTCTCAAAGGAAAGGGAAAATCAGATGTTGTGATTTCCTCCCATTCTTAATACCCTACACTTCAAGTGTGCTACGCTACTCTGTGGCTACCCTGTCCCTGGAAGTGTTCAAGACCAGGTTGGATGGGGCTTTAAGCAGTCTGGTCCAGTGGAAGGTGTTCCTGATGTATCAAATCACTCTGATGATCACTGGTGCTCCTGCTTCTGTAGTTTCTGAGCTTCACAATAGGGCTGAACTGGTTTCCAAGTGAAAAATTCAACATACTGCACTTGCTTGCTCCCATGAACTTCCCATGGTCTGGGAAAGCCATCAAGTTGTCCTGACAATGGAAATATTCCTTTGCTAAAAGACTCTCAGAGAAAGTGGAGCATTTGAGGAGCTCTTTCTTGCTTTTCCTCTCCCTTTTTAAGTTAAGTTTGTGAACTGACACTCAGCTCCCTCTGTGAAGAAATAATATACAAAAAAGAGGTACCAGAATTTGGCTGAGAGCTTCTGCCACTGCTTGTGACCACAGGATGGAACATGTACATCAGTCAACTAAATAAACCCTAGAGGCCAAAACCCAAAAAAGTTTAAAATGTTGTAATATTCTTGGAAAGTGTGGTATTTGCATGGTCAGGGTCCAGTGAAGAGAGGAGAAGGAAAGGTAACATGAATTAATAAGGAGCAAAAGGCTGTGTACTGGGATAGAAATAGATATCATGAGCTTCTGTCAAACAAGGAGGCAAGAGCTCCCATCACGTCACCTATTTTTGTGCTGCTTTTTTTCACCAAGAAGGGCTTCCTGGTGTGATGTCTTCTTGTGAATATGTTCTTCTCACAGCTAAGAGGTTTTGGCTTTGCTCTCTGTTTTGTTGCGCCCTCCCAAGAGATCCTGCAGAGGTGGGAGGTGGGTGTACAGAGGGCGTGGGAAGTCCCTACTCCGCATGTAACCCCTCACTCTCATCAAAAATTCAAAGGCACTTATTGTGGAGCCAAACCTGGCTTCAATGGCTGTCACCCTTCCCCTGGATTTCATTCCCTTCCATGCTCTTCCTCTCACTCTCCTGAAGTGCTCTTTTCTTTTCTTTTCTTTTCTTTTCTTTTCTTTTCTTTTCTTTTCTTTTCTTTTCTTTTCTTTT
>WBNQ01053084.1:0-19897 GCA_013401375.1 Spizella passerina | reverse complement strand
GGAGGGCCCAGGGCTGGATGCAGTAGCAGAGATGGAGTCTGGAGTAGAAGAGGACAGTCACTTCCCCTGACCTACTGCCCACTCTCCCTCTGATGCAACCCAGAATACAATTTGCTTCCTGGATTACAAGAATGTTTCTAAGTTTCTACGCACACTACTGAAACATTTGCAGAATTTTTAAACAACTACATTTAACACCACCATTACATTTCCCACCTGTACCAATTAATCCTGAAGCATCCATATTTCTTAGGAAGTTTGTTTTGAAAATGGCTGCCTGCTGGAACAGGCTGTGAATCTGTTACTTTATTCAGGTGCAGTGCTGCCCATACACACCGAAGTTGAGGCATTAATCTGTGGCTCAAGTGCTTGCCTGCCTGGCCCTTCCTGTTCCTGCTTGCTCTACATTTTTGTACTATTAAGTAACAGTCCTCCGGAACTAGAAGAACTTGACTAAATTAACTCTGCTTTTGATAAGCTCGTCCACTGCCCTGCCAAAAAGGAAACATCAGTGACAATTCTGACTGTCTCAGTATCTTAGCTGGGGTAATGCTTCCCATTTTGGGAGTGCAGCATCAATTATATGGCTACACCCCAGGAAGGGCTGGGGTGACTATCTGCCAGAGGAATAACTCATCTATCAGCTGATGACTGGAGCACCAAACAAACTACACCGCCCCATGGGTAAACTAAGGATAGAAGAATGTAGTTCAGTGTGTGAAAAAATCATTGCTGCAATTCTAGCTAAGGTTGTTGCCACAGGTGCAGGAGGAAAGGTCAGAAGCTGTCAGGCAAGGTGTAGCCTGTGCACAATTTCTTTCTGTTGGAATTCCCTACTTCTGCCTTTATTTCCTTCATGTTCTTTGAGAGGGGACATTTTGGGTGACTTGCTACTGCACGGTGCCCTTCCACAGCAAAGGCACAAGGTGTGTATTTCAAATGGTCAGGGCTATGGTTTGGGATCAGTTGCTGTGTACAGATGTGTGTACGTGAAGTCTGGCATGTGTTGTGTTTTTAGCAGCCTGTGAAACCTTGTTGCTGGAAAACAATGCCTTCCAGCGTTAGCTTAAGGTACTAAATGAAAAGCAGCAGCTTTTGCCTGGGCATTTTTCACGTAGTTTTATACACATTTTTAAATATTGCAGAGTAGGAGAGCTCAGTATAGATGTATTTGGACTTATGGAAATCAGGAAATCAGCAGAATTTGAGCGATGCCCTGTGAACTACAAGGGGAGCACTTAAGAACTAGGACCAGGCTTAAGCCCACTTAGTGTTACTTGGAGCCAGCTCCAAACAAGCGTCCCATCCCTCTTCCTCATTTCACAGAAAACCTATCCCCTGCCTTGTGACATTCAAATGATTTGGTCTTGCAGCTCCTATCAGACAGCTCTGCTTCTCCCAGCAATGCCATTAGACACCCTGTGGTGACTAGATTTTTATAACTACAAAGAACTAAAAACCTTCCAGGAATTTCAACTGTCTAACAGCAGCAGCAGTGTGCTGGGCTAGCAGGGGCACCTCTGCTGTTCCTGGGCAAGCACCAATAACTGACATATTTATACCTGTATCTATATACCTGTCAGTGCTTTACCTTGTGTATATTAAGGGAATTCAGAAGGGAAGAGCTGCTTTTGCAAAAGGCAAACAATTCTTGTGACACAGATGTTTGGGCAGATGAACAGAGCTTGTCAGGATGCTCCTCTGTTTCTGTGTAAGAAGCCTCAGGAAGATGAAACTAAGGCTAAGCTGATGCCAAGAAAGCATGGAAACTCTAAAAACAGAGATGCCTATCAGAGTGGTTTTGTGAGCTATCCTTCCTCCCTGCCCCAAGCCTGCAGCCAGACCTTGTCCTGACACAGAATGCAGCTCTCAGTACTCCCTGCTGGTTTTATTTCTGCACCCAGATGGTTTTGGGAGCCTGAGATGGCACACCCTATTTATTCAGTGATGGAAATGACACCTTGGATCTAGATTTTAGCAGTGTTCTTTGATATGCACACAGAGATGAAATAAAGCTTTAAAAGGAAGGACAAAGTGAGAGCTAGGCAGGACTAACTCATGTGGAAATGGCTTTTCAGATCACAGGAACACAATATGTCTCATTCACACTATGAAAATTAACAGCTAAACCTTATCCTAAGCCTGACTCTCTTACTAGTCATTCCAGGGAGACAGTTTTCAGTAAGTTATGTGCAGAGGTTCACAGAATCATGACTCAGAGGAAGAAAGGGAATCACACAAACACAAGAACTGGTCTATGTGGAAAAGCTGAAAGTGGAGTGAATAGAAATAAAGACTAAGAAATATGCTCTGAGGTTTTAGGTCAGAACATTTCTCTGCACCTGAACAGACCTGCACACACAATAGCTCCAATTTACTGTGGGTTATGAAGACATTGGCAGGAACATCCAACAGAGCATATTTTTATGACCTACCTAGCTTTGAAGCATCTACCATTATATCACATGGAAATAAAATAAATTCATCAATATTGCTTCTTTTCCTTTAACTCAGGCCTTAGGATACAAACATCCCATTGAAGCAAGCGAGAAATATTTGCTTTCCAAAATATCTTGAATCCATCCTCAGCATAAGTTTTCCCATAGCACATTCACCCATGACAGGCATTTACCAAACTAATGCATATTGATTCCAACACCTGAGTGTTATATAAATCAGCCCACTGAAGCACTGAGCATCATCTGGCAGTACAAAAATGCCATGAGCAGCATCTGTTGTATTTTACCCTTTTTTCTCTTCTCCCATCTCCACCCAGGGGAAAAGCCCAGGTAAGAAAGCTTTATATGAAAAGTATTTAATCACATTAAAACAAGCAGTATGAAAGACATGTACTGCTTTGCCTGATAAGCTTGATTTCAGGAAAATAAGACAAGCTACATATAGCAAAGTTTCAGTGCAAATTAGTGCAGCTTCATTTAATTTCTGATCCTCTCTAAGGTCACAGATGAAGCTTTAAGGGAATTGCACTCATCCATCAAGAGCAGAGTCTGTGTGAAAAGAACAGCAGAGACAACAATTGCCAACTTATTTTTCTTTCTAGACCAGCTTTATGCAGATTTAAAACCACTCTCTTGTTTCAAACCAGCTTTTCCTACCATTTTCATGGAAGCTCTGGCATTTGTAGGGAATACTTGACGTTTTTTCTAAACGTGTATCTCATCAAAACCTGATCTTGTAGCAGTGCTGGGCATTACAGTCATGTATAGTGTGAGGGTGCACTTAGCAAGTGGCAGGAATAACAGTTTGCTGCTGTTTCCCTCTGCTATATAAATGCATAAAATGTACACTTTAATTAGCACCCAAGCACAAATATGCAAAGAATTGTGACAGATGTTACTGGCTCATTAACTATTCTGTAATAGATGCAGCAATTAATGGATTATTTCCATAACATCTGTTATTGCAATAACTCAGTACTCAGAGTGAATAATTTTATAGTAACTTCCTAGGGTTCTTTCCCCCAGCAAATCCACACAAAACTGTACCAAACTTTGGAAAAGCACCATCAAGTATCAATAAACCTCTAAGATAGCTGTGTTTTCTTATGTGGGTACTACATCTCCTGCTTAGATATGTATTCACTGTTATGCTGGAGTGAGCATCATCTGTCTTTTGAATGTAACACAAACCAATAGAGAATTTAATGCTATCTATCATTTGGTCAAAAATAGATCTTAATTAAAAGGCAAGTCATTAAGAGATAGACTTAGATATAGCCTCAAGTCATAGCAAATATTGCTTCTGCCCTTGAGGACCAACTTCACATTTCTTCATGTTTCCAAATCCAATTGTGCCTTAGGCACTTAAATATCAGTAACAGGATTCCCCTGTGAGCACTCAGTGTACCAGTGGAAATGAATCACATTCCCTCTAACAAGTGCTGGTTTTAAATTCCTGACCTGGTTTAATACTGAATGCAGTCAAATATTGCGCTTATCCAAACCATGTAAGCCCTATGAAATATCACAAGTATGGGTTTAGAGGCATGTTTATGCCAAATAAAGATTTATAAAGAATTTATTCAATTGTTACCTATGATTTCTCTAATGCAACAACAGAATGAGCAATAGAATATTATCATTTTCAACAGTTTTTCACCATAAACGCTTTCTATCAAGCATTCAACATCTAACATCCTCACTGGATTTAAAAACCTTTCTGCCTATTTCTAGAGCCACAATGTAACTAAACTATCAAGCCCCCAGTTTAATGAAGGTTTATCTTACTTTTCCTTTACTGAGAAGTGACCAAATTTTACAGAGAAATGCCATGTTTAGGTGTGCTGCTACACTGGCTACCATAATTCAAAACTACTTTCAGGCCCTCGTGAGACCCACCTGGAACACTGCATCCAGATCTGGGGTTCTCAGCACAAGAAAGCCATGGACACTGTTTTCAGAGGTAACCCATGGAGATGCTCAAAGGAGTGGAGCACCTCTCCTATGAACACAGGCTGAGAGAGCTGGGGTTGTTCAGCACAGAGAAGACTCCAGGTGTTACAATAAATGAGGGAGAGAGACTTTTTAGAGGGGTAGATAGTGATAGGACAAGATGGAATAGATTTAGACCAGAAGAAGAGATATTTAGATTGGATATTAGGAAGAAATTCTTTACTGTGAGGGTGATGAAGCACTGGCACTGGATGCCCAAGGAAGCTGTGGATGCCCCGTGCCTGGTGTTCAAGGCCAGGCTGGGTGAGGCTTTCAACAACCTGGTCCAGTGAAAGTGTCCCTGCCCATGGCAGAGGGTTTGGAATGAGATGATCTTTAAGGTTTCTTCCAACCCAATCAGTCTATGACTCTGTAATTAAACACATCAGGCTGCCCCAGCTTTCAAGTCTGTCTTAATGTGCAGGCCATTGTCAAGTGCTACACAACAGCTTAGAAGTTTACCATGTCATAACTGAGGAAGGTTCAGGCTACTGTAGGTTCTAAAGTTGGTTCAAAACTACTTTAATGGAGCTTAGCTTTTTGCTGGAGCAAATCGGGTTCAGATGCTTTTAAAAATCCTGACTAGAGTGACTGACACATGGCCATGGAGTCTCAGAACTGGACAGGGCTTCTCAAACTTCAGTTCTTTTAAGACTTCTTCTTTATTTAGTCTTCACATTTAAGCAAGAAATTAAAAGCATTTTTAAAAAGTAAACCTTCTGTTTGGAAGACTGCTTTAAAGGCATCCCAAAAGAATTATCTCAGGCAATTGCCAGAGGCTGAATATGAATTTGATATCTGCATTTTTTAAAAAGGCTTAAACAAAGCATCATTTACCATCTCTTGCACAACTCTGAGACAACTTCTTTGTTATGAATTGCAGCTCCTTCCATTAGCTACACTTAGAGTACAGAGAATCCTGCAAGCAGGCATTTCTGGGTAGCTCACTCAAATGCAGGTGTCCTAAAGGGAATATCTAAAGATCTTTTTTAAGTCAGCTGTGAGCATAAGCTCCTAGCAGAAGTACACACAAAGCAGTCAGTCCACTTCCCAAAGCGCTCCTAGGGCTATAGCTAAAACCAGGAATGAAGATGATTCTGTCCTATTGCTCAAGAAGCTCACAATCCAAGCCTTCAAATGAAGTCAACTNATAGTATAGTATTCTTTAATACAATATAGTAGAATAAAGTAATAAATTAGACTTCTGGTAAGATGGAGTCAGATGCATCATTCAGGGTGCCTCGTCAGGGCACCTTGATTACAACAGTCAACTTCTGAATTCAGAAATCACTCAAAATTTTGGTATACAAAAGATATTAAATATTTATTAAATTACAGCAGCTTTAAACAGGAGAGTTAAAAACTATAAAAATATCTGAATTTTGGATTAGTTACTTTTTTACATGACAATCAATGGGTCCCTGGGATATCTGTTGGCACTTTTAAGAGTTCTTCGACTTCTTCCTGTAAAGCCTCAGCTTTTTCACTCAGCAGCATCTACAACAAGAAAACACAGAGAAAAACAAAAATTAGAAAACAAATACACGTATTAGCTATAACTCTTAGATTAAAACACCAACGTTTCCCTCTAAACTTGCACCTGGGTCTGTAAAAGACTGCTGCTGCTCCCAGGACAGCAGATTTGCCTCAAGGAGCCAGCATTTTTTTGTCAATTAGTTTACACCCATATAGAAAGCAGTCACACAAAAATTCATACAGCATACAGATGGTTTTCTGCTACCACATAATACACCAATTTTACAGAATATGAACAGTTCTGTCTGGAACTGTTAAGGAACATTTTTTACTTTAGACATTCATTTTCCATGTTAGAATAAACATTTTTAAGTTGTGCCTGCCAAGCTGACTTCTTCCTTTATTTGAAATTTCTTACTACAGCATTTTACACCAGACATACAGGACTCCCAATATTAGCAGCTGTTAAATCCACTGCCCTGAACTGTTTGTTGCTGGCATGGAGAGGAACAGGACCCCATTCAAGCACGCTTCTAACTTCCCAGTTAGAGAAAACTCCATGAATTTAGTATCTGAGCAGGAGAGTAGGGTAGATTGCTAGATTTGTCCTTGATGTAGATAAGCAATCTGCATATATCCCTTTCTTTTGGCTCCCACAGCAGCAAATGAAAAAAGCAAAAAAGCAGCAAGAAGCCTACAACATTATCTGAACATGACCTTTAAAGTACAGAACACCCAAAGCTGGTATATTTACTTCATGAGAATGTGCAAACCAAAACTTTGTAATTGACTGCCTTATTTTTACACTAATCACCCATCCTTTATCCTGCACATTCCCTTACTTCACCATGAGCTTGCTCTTTTAGTAGAATCAAACATGAAGCCAATACCACTGCAACAGCAGATGATGGAAGGAGATAGGGAGAGAATACCATCCCTTGATAAAGTACTTCCTGCAGTTTTTGTTTAGACACAACTCAGTGTTTGTTACAGAACTTGCATATTCAAAATTGAAAAGACAGGAAAGAATAAAAGGGCATGACAAAAGCAACCTAAATGGCTGAAGTTAATCCTTCACCTTGTTGGTTTCCATTTGTACAACCCTACAAATCCTATTCCTTTGTCACAATTACCACTAGAACTTCTGTAAGGTAAGTCCTGAGATATTGGCAGAACAGAGCATTTCGAGTATCACACAAGCTGTCATGCATTCTTGCCCTTTCCTTCCCCTCTGAAAAGCAGCACCACTTGGCTGTACACAACAGATTGTTCTTAGTACATATCAGCATTTGGATCACAAATGTCCACTAATGCCTTTACTAGTAAACTGAATCCTTCCCTTTTAATGTCATTCAAACATCCACTTTTGACATACTGGAGTTCTGAAGCAGGTTTTTATAGCTTTGTTTCTAGCTCACCTTTGCAGATGAAATTATTTGTTTGGCTTGACGTCGTGACAAGTGCTCAATCATCCTCACCAAAGTTTCTGGATTTGCATTAGCCAAGTGTGCTAAAGTTTTGTACCCTGCATTGTAAAGCTGTTTTGCTCGTGCCTGAAAGTACAAAATTGTGTTAGATTATCAGAACAGGAAATGAGAATTACTGGTAAGTGCCAATCTCGGCACCAATCTCCAACATTTCATTCTGCATATCAATCCAATTCTCTTTTTATAACCTGAATACTCACTGAGAATCTTTATAGCCTAAAAGCACAGGTTTGCCACTAAGATTTACCACCCTAGCAATCTTATCCACCTCTTATGAATCCATTTGCCTTTATTTCCTCTGAGCCTAGATGATACCAATGCTGCTGTCTTCTCTGTTTGCCATGTTTTCTGCATTCACTGTCACTGACAGGAGTGACAGTCCTGCACTCATTGGAGGCATCTGTCTTGTTTAGCTTCTCAGATTAAAACCTCACTGCCACTAAATTCAATGGCTTTCTGACAAACTGATTCTACAATAGACTGGATAAGTAAGTTAAAGCATTTTGCAAGGAGTAGAACCTTGGACTGAAGTCCCAAAAGAGCTTTTGTTTTAATAGGAGTCTTTGATTCAGAGACTAGTTAAATTTCTTATCTAAAATACATGCAGTCCCAACATGACTTTGCATATTTCTGTAAGGATCTTCTAACTTAAATATGTAAATTCTTATTCCTCCGTACTCCCAGGAACTGAAGAATCCTTACCATAAAAGAAACCTGGACTCTGTTTTCCACAGGTTGCAAGAGACCTTAAAGATCATCAAATCCAACCCATGCCCTAACACCTCAATTAAACCATGGCACTGAGTGCCACATCCAGTCTTTTCTTAAACATATCCAGGGATGGTGACTCCACCACCTCCCTGGACAGACCATTCCAGAACTTTATCCCCCTTTCTGTAAAAAACTTCTTCCTAATATCCAGCCTGTATTTCCCTTGATGCAGCTTGAGACTGCGTCCTCTCGTTCTGTCAGTTGCTGCCTGGAGAAAGAGACCAACCCCACCTGACTGCAGCCACCTTTCAGAAGTTGTAGAGAGTGATAAGGTCACCCCTGAGTCTCCTTTTCTCCAGGCTAAACACCCTCAGCTCCCACAGTTGTTCCTCACAGGGTTTGTGCTCCCAGCCCCTCTCCAGCCTCATTGCCTCCTCTGGACATGCTCAAGAGAGTCAGCGCCTTCCCAAACTGAGGGGCCTGAACTGGACACAACACTCAAGGTGTGACCTCACCAGTACAGGGGAAGGGTGACCTCCCTGCTCCTGCTGGCCACACTGTTCCTGACACAGGCCAGGATGCCCTTGGCGTTCAGAGCTGGCTCATGTTCAGTCTGTTGTAGACCAGTACCCCCAGCTCCCTTTCTGCCTGGGCCCAGTCCAGCCACACCGTTCCCAGCCTGTAACAGTGCAGGGGGTTATTGTGGCCAAAATGCAGGACTCCAGCTTTCAACTGAGTATTCAGTTAAATTATTGTCCAAATACAGTATTTTCATAGTTGCTGTGGCAGAAGCCAGAAGAAAAACATAGGTCCCAGTTCCCATTTCCTAAACAGATCACTTTCCCCCCAACCTACAGACTATTGTGGAATATCTGCAATACGCTGAATCCCCAGTAACAAATTACTTTGTTTTCCAGATACACTTGAAAGGCACAGTAACATTTAGCACACAAGTTAACTTGAGAAGTTTCATCAAGCCAGGTTTACTGACCTCTAGAACCCCTGCTACCTCCATCAGAGGGATGAGTTCTGTCTTAACACAGTATGTCAACTGCTTGGTGAGCTCTGTCAGCAAGGCTTTATAAACCCAGAATTCTTCCAATTCCTGCAGAGACAAAGATTGCTAAAAATCAGCTCCAAAGTTCTGTATTTGGGAAATATGACTGACAAAACTCTACTAAGGCAAAAAGTATTTGTCTTTCAGATGAGGGAAGCACTATTATTTCTCTAAGTCATCCTTTCAGAGAGCTGCAGAGGTGCATTCAGCATTCTTCAGCTGAACATCCCAAAGGTGGGGCAATTCTGAAGGCTAAGCAATAAATTATTTCAGTTATTTCACCAACAGCACTAGCAGTGATCAATGCCCTGTACAATTTGTGTATTTTCACATTCTCAGTGCATAAAGCTTGCTTTTACTATCAGAAATGTCACTGTATGACAATGTTAAGCTTTGCTCAACAGAAAAAATAACATACAACAGGAAAGGTGAAGAAACATTTTTGCACAGGAAAGGTGAAATACCACATCTGTATTCAGTTCTAAAGTAAGATAACAAAACTCCAGATTTTGCAAAACCAAGACACAAGGAATTTATTTACATTCTTTTAACATAGTACCTCACAGAAATGTAGAAGGCAGGATGCAAAGGAGGCTGCAGAACTGAGGAGATTTTGCACATATCCCCGGGACAAGTTAAATTTCTCTGAAACACTCCATACATTGGTCTCTTTCAGTAGTGAATAAAGGACAAATGTCAGGTAGAACCTGTTCACCACAGCATTGTCCACATTCTAGGAATAAGACAAGCTAGAATTCAGAGCCAGTATCACACTGCAGATGTTCTGTTAGTACTACAAGGCAAATCTCTTCATCTCTACTCCCTTCACAGCTTTAAAACTGTATTTCTATACTATGCACAAAGACATTAAAAACATTAAGGAAACTAACGAATGAGATTAAAAGAACTTTAATAATCAGAACAGCAATAAACAACACTAGCAGAAAAATAATCTGGAATTTGCAAATAATCAAATGAAATTACTAAACTGTCATCTTAGGTATGAGAAATTGCCAGCCTACCTTTCTGACAGCTTGACCGGAAGCCTTTTTTGTAATAAAGCTTTCAGGTACTCCCACAATATCTGCTACTTTTTGCTCTGCTGCACTTAGCTGGTTAAACTAAAATAAAATTTTATGAAGAATTTTCAGATATTTAGTTCTTTTAATATCATAGAAAACACAAGTACATTGTTCACAGTGCAACAATGTTTTTCAATATCTCTATAGAATCAGTACAGTAGTACTACAGTCACCAGTCACAGGCAGCTCTGAGGCTTCTTTGCCTACTTGTCTGATTTATCTGTAACTGTTCATCTCTGAATGCCTCATTTTAACAGAATTAAACAGATTTTAGTGCACCCCCAGTAAAAAAACCCAGCATATTTGCTATCAGATTGTTACCCCACTTCACATCCTATGTGTACAAACCCCCTGCAAATTTAATACACAGGATTACTGAATGCCCCAATGGATGTTTGCTAGCAATTTCTCACCTGCCTCAAGTATATCATCCAATCTGGGCTACAAGTAGAAGTCATATCATAGGGAGTTGACAGATACAGGAGATGAAGATTGCTCTCGAGAACCAGCCCCTGCAAACCCTTTTTCAATTCTCGGTACAGAATATCGCAGTACGCCAAGTCTACTGAGCCTAGAATAAGCACACAGGGTAAGAATAAGCACAATTATAAACAGGCATGCAGACTTAAATATATTTTAACATAGAATCAGTATTGTCTTTACCTTCCACAAAAGCTTGTTATGCCACCTGAACTGGAGAGAAATATCTGTAACCTGAATTACTGTTCTAACCTAACATGAGTAGCGAAGCAAAGCTGAGGAAAGGCAATCACCTATTTCCATGTATGTTCACTCTGTGTGGTTTTGGAGTGCTTGTGAAATGTCTTGGCTTTACTGAAATCCTACAATAATTTTGTAGATTGAAGGAACCCTTCAGACTCATCCTATTTCAACTACATTCCACACCCCAAAATGTTTATGATACAATAAGAAAACAGAACTTCCTGATATATTTATTTTTGTTACAACTGGTCTACATGTCATATGCTCCCTTTCCCTCTTAAGCTTTCCAAGAAATCCTTCTGTTTACAATAACCTGTTCAAACAATTAATTGTAAAGGTCCTGAGCCACTTCAATTATAACACTAAATCAATTATATAAGTGATTTTTTTTTAAGGGTACAGTTCTGGTTTTGTTCCCAGTGGGATCAATATTACCACACTTCATTCACATCACTTTCAGTCATGTGCTACTTCACTCCCATTTTCAGTCTACATCATGTAATAAAACTCTTTCTTGACAACTTATTTTTCATTGCAGTTTAACAATAAGAATAAAAAAATCCATACCCTTATATGCAGCTTTACCCAAGGGTGTGATTGTCAGTGTAGATTTGGAATTGTGGTCTTTCTCAGATATTCTTCCTTTTAGGAGTCCTTTTTCCATTAGATTTTCCAGCCCGTCTTGAATTATCTCTGAGAGGCTCTTCTCTTTAGACAGCAGCTGCTGCTGAACACCCAGCAATGTACAGCACATAAAATTGTCCACTTCCTCACAGGTAACTGCTATCTGCACCAGTTTGGGAAATGATTAGCATATTTAAAGGCATAATTTCACATGTTTAATAAGACATAAGAAAAAATTACTGAATAAAGAAAGAGCTTGTGTTTCCATAGAATATATCCCAACAAATAGAATGATAGCTTCTCAGTCACTGATCTTATGGACTGCTCTCCATCTGTTCTATTATTCTAGAAACTGCATCATGTTAACTTGTTTCCACTGTTTCTGTTTGTCTTTTGAACCAAGTATCAGAAATAGAAATATTAATATTCTATTGTATAGTAAGATAGATATAATTTTTGCTTTTACACACAAGGTAATCACTGTGTTAGATGATTACTTATTGAGTTAAATGAGAAGATCTAATCAGATTAGGACAAAAATTTAATTAAAGCTTTTCTGAACTGGCAAGCCTGAATGTTTAAGCAGTCTGTCTTTTCCTACAGGATCAACAGGTGACATTTTCTTAGCATTTCCAAGCACTTAAGTTACTCACAGAGAAGAGTTAACTGATACCTTCAGTCCAACCAAAGACAACAATAGGCTCTGGATTCCCTTGGTCACCTCCTGCAGAAGATTACTGTAGCAGTTCTCCAAAGGACTGTGAACTAAATCCTGAACCTAAAAGGGGCAAGGAATGCATTAGTACAGAGGAATAGTCATGCATTAATTTTATACTTTCAAAAAATCAAACTGACATGCGTGATTCACCTTATAAAGAAAATAAGGGTAAACATCAAAAGTTTACAGTTCCCATCTGAAAACAAGCCACATAAAGGAAGTTTAAAGGTATTATTACGTAATTAAATACTTAAAACTTTAAGAGGTGAACAAAAATTAAGCTAGGCAGCTTGGCTCCTCCTGTTTATTCCACCATCTTAACTCAGCAATTTCAATTACCAACAGCTTTGTAAAAATTACCAAGTGTTTGTCTTTTTCTTGCACTATGAGAATACTTTCTCCAGCACTGTCAATACCAGCTCGACCAGCTCTGCCAATCATTTGCTTATACTGGCTCTTCTTCAGGAAGTCATTGCCAACATAAGGAGCTCTGAGAATCACCCTGCAAAGACATCTTGAATAAGTTATGCTTTATATTCAAATTACTAAAGCAGTAATAAAATGTTATAAATTCAAATTCATTGTTTATATAGGCCCCTTACCTCATAACTAATAAAAATCAAACGCAGTTCTTTGGACAGATGTGTAAATCAATTGTAAAGCCTTAAACTATTTAAGGTGTATTAAATGTGCACACAGAAGTGGATTCTTAGCAAGCAATCCCTGGTCACACAGAGTACAGCAGCCCTATAATCAGAACTTGCATGTGAAAAGATAACACATTTTTGTTTTAAAACACATTCCAACTGCAAATCCTCAGAAAAGGTTTATTTTACCATTTAAACACTGCTCCTAGGAGAGTATCTAAAGAAATCACTGTTCTTTTGAATAACATTACTAAAAACATTAAAACTTTTTCAATTTATTAAAACTTCCTTAATCCATTTACATAAGTGCTCTTCAGTGATATACTCTGAGGTACTTCCTACTGATTCACATTTCCTACATGCATGCTGCAGTCTTGTGTCCCAAATTGAACACAACATCCTTTATATTTCCAATTTGCTGGTAAAAGCACAAACACACTTTAAACAGTGCTAAGATTTCCAACTTACTAAAGATTTTTTTTTTTACAAAGCAAAAATCAGTGCAAAACTTTTGGCTACTAACCTCCTAGCTGGTAGGTTCACTCCAGCAGCTAGAGTGGCTGTGCAAGCAAGCAGACACAGGACACCTGCAGAATAAGCTTCCTCTATGCTTTTTCTTTCATCATTTGTAAGGCCACTATGGTGATAGGCAACACCAAAAGGGATTGTTTGCTTCAAAACAGGACAGACAGTTCCATTTCCAATACTCTTTAGGTTCTTGATGAGATCTTGTTTTTCTTTCTCCTTGTGAGCTCTAAATTCTCTTAGAGGAGGAAAAGGATTTCTTTAGACTTTGACCAATCATTAACCAAAAAGAAAATAAAAACCAAGAGACATGCTTACTGCCTCATTCTGTCCATCATTCATTTCTCTAGCATCTAAGTTGAAGAAATAGTTATTTCCAGTAACTTTCCAGCAATACAAAGGAGGCTGATTTAGTTGCAATAGAGCCTTCCTTGTTTGGAAACACAGGAACAGAAGAGATCAAATACTGGCTGCTTTAGATTTAACAACTCAGATTTCCAAAGTGGGTATGGGAACAGAGATATTCAACTGACTACCAAAGTACATGACCAAATACCAAATGTTTCTTTTCTAAGAGAAAAATGTTTGTTTTCTAAGCTTCCAGAAACCAGTGCCAAAGGGACATAAAGTCATATTAATTTAGTATGTTTTTCCTTCTTTTCTTTAGTTTTTTTTTTCCCTCTGGCAATCACCTCTTTCAACTGTTTTGGTACAAAAGAACTTTAAAAAAAATTATTTAATAACTCTTTTGCAGTTTGCTATCACTTATGCAGTTAGCAACTTTATATGACTCCATGTTCAAAGCATTTAGTTCTAATCACCAGGGAAAACCACTTGCAAGCTAGATAACAATAAACCCTAAGTTGTAAGCAATTATTTCACATATAATTTAAAAAAATAGAAACTTACTTCTTGAGGTACTTGCACACCATTGAAGCCACATTTTCACAATTCTTTTTAGTGGGACAAAATATTAGACAGGAATATTTAGGAATAACTTCAGTAACGAGGGCAATGATGTGATCAGGATCTGCTTTCTCCAGATTACTGGAATACTGTAATAAGCACAGATTGACAAATATTTAAACCTAGGAATTAAGTAACCTAAATATTCAACACTTGTTCTCAACCATTGCTTGAATACTCCCATTGGATTTAATGTGACGTAATTCCAAGAAGTTGTAGGATAAGCTTTTCTCCCAATCCTCACTTGAAAGACATCTAACTTGAGGGATGCATGGATATACAAATCAAATTTTTTGCTTTTTCCCTTAATACTTCATTTTCTTTTAGCAACACTTGAGATACAGTCTACCATTAGACACATTTTCCTTTGTAAAGTTTAAAAGAATCTCTACAAGGCAGTAGTAAACTGGCAAAATCCCCAAAAGGTATCTTCTTTCAGTTTTGTCCAAGAGTGATCAGCTCTACCCCCGAACAAAAAATATTGAGTATCTGGAATACCCAAACATATTACTTTTCGCAGGACAAAATACTGAAGAAATCTCTGCCTTGAAGAGTCAAAAAGAAGTGCAAATCAAGTTAAGCATTCAGTATTTTAAGGCTGGTTTTTTTCATTCCCAAAGCCTACCCCTTCTTTCTCATGGGTACTAAAACTGAATTATCATGTTTAAGTAATTTCTCTAGTAAAAAGCCTGTAAGCAAATCAGTATAAAATAATGCAATTCAAAATAGTTCTAAGAAACTATAAGCACTTTGTTTTTACCTTGAAATTAAGGAGATGTGAAAAAGTAAAGCCATTTTCTGTTTTGCTGTCAACTGCATAAATGGTGTCTCGTATCTTTATGTACTCCTTTAATTCTACCTAGCAAGGTAGAAACCACAAAGAGAAACTTTAGTTAAATTACTCAGTTTTCTCTAAAGCTATTACTGATGTACAGATACAGCTTTTCTCTAAGCATCACGTCATATAGATACTTGCACATAAGCACGCACTTTAGAATTTTTAAGAGAACTTAATTGTTTTGATTATTTGCCTTGATAAACCATGGAATCATAATGAAGAATGCCAAAATTGTGTCTCATGAACTATTTATAAACCATGTTGTCCTGACAGCATACAAGAACCAGCACTACATATTCTAGTTATACCAAATGGACTCAGCACAGTAGCTGTAATTTAGGAATTGCTTAAGTTAAAAAGAAACAAATGCCTTAGCACAGCATTATAAAGGTTAATGCACTTGTGTATGTAGAAGTACATGGTGCTATTTACTGTATTGTTAGCAATTACAGAGCAATAGCAGGCCTTATATTATACTGTACAATTAAGCACAAAAGATGTGATACAATTCTAAACAGATTTACTATGATTTTAAAGGCAAATATATTTTTTACTAGTTCCTGGTATCTTGTATACAGACCGGTCTAAAATTATTTGTGTAGTACTCTGCTTGCAGGAACTTCTGCAGGTCTCCAGCATTATTTAACGTTGCACTCATGCCAATGATGTGTGTCTTTTCTGTAAAACAGAAGTTGAAATGAATTTATTGTCACATTGCCAATTTATAACATATCTGTTCAGTATCTAAGTCATGAGACTCCTTTTTCAAAATCAATCTTTCCAAAATGCCAAAGTAGCAGGTTTGAAGGGAAAGGCCACTACTAAAGAAATACTAACTAACTAAGAAATAATATTAAAGTTACAAAATAGAAACTGAGACTTAAATGTAAAAAAAAAAAAAAAGCATTTAATTGGATGCCTAAAGGGCTCCTACAAATAAATGGAAGACATTTGACAACACCCAGGATTTCACAGAGAAGTATCAAAAGAGCTTCAAAAATACCCTAACATAGTTACCGGGTCAATTAACACTTCAATAAGTAAATGCTGTTAATACATGGAGTCATGCCATGTTTTTCACAAGCAGCCAAAGTAGCACAAAATCCAGAAAGAGAGAGTCACTTCTCTAGGAGGCCACAACTACAAAATTTTAATGACATTAACTGTAGCCATGTCTTACTACTGGTGTAAAGAATTTTCGCCAGAGTAATTTCCAGTACTGCTCCTCGACTTCCTGCCCCGAGCATATGCAGCTGTGGACAGAAGGGAAAAAGAAAAGGCAAGGATGCTAATGAGTTGAGAGTATTTCTAAAAAAAAAACCACCAAAATATATAGATATAAAGAAATACTACAGAACTGGTTTTTGTTGGACTTCCTAAACATATCCCTTGTTTAAATTTAGATTGTTAAATTCAGATGTATTGCCTCACTTAAAAAGCATTTAAGAATCACAGAACAACAGACTCATTGGCAAATGTAGACAAGAAGATTTACCTCCCATTTAACTAGACCACAACTGACACAGTTAACTCCTGACAGTAAACTGTCAGCGTGGAGATCTTTGTATTCGCCAGTCTGAGGCAATTTTAAACAAAATGTGGTTTAAGCAACACTTAAAGTAAAAACATTCCTAGCAGCCAACTTCTAGAAAAAACAGAAGTTAGTGCTTCAGCTCCCCTCTGTTTAGAAGCTACAGTGCTAAAGTATGGTCAGTCAGCCTGAAGAATTCCAGGAATTAAAATCCCCATTAGCTGTTATACACATTACTCGACCTCACAATAAACCCTTGGTAGTGCAACTCAGTCCCAGCACTGCAACAGGCAATTCTCACAGCCAAATGTTACTTGGTATTTTTCATTTTTGTCAATGTTTCACTGGTCATTACTACCAAACACAAAGTTGCATGGCTTCAAATTTACGAGTTAAGGTCTAGGCTTCATAAAGTACATTCCATAAAATTAAAATTATTTATGCCTTATTTCAACCCATTGGAGTCTTCTAAATGACAAGTAGTTATGCAGGAATTCACCATCAAGCACTACCACAGTAGATTTCTCAATACAAATCTATTACTCTGAAAAAGCAATAAATGCTTCATTAAGAAAAGAACAAACAACAATTTTCAAAATAATAGAATTATGGGCCAATTCAGAACAAAGAAAATAAAAGTAACTTTCATGATGAATACTCTAAGCAAAACCAAGCAGGCAAAGAACTTCTCCTTCCTAAATAATTGCTTATTAGAACTGTAACAGAACTTGCACCTGATAAACTGGAGCACATCTTGCGGCCTACCTCATCCACCACAACCAGGCCGAGGTCATCGATTCTTTCTGTTTCAATTAACGAGTTCACCAGAGCATGTCCTTTCTCTATAGTAGCAATATAAAGTGATTTCTTCACTCTCCTTTTGATTGGTGGAAATCTTCCTTTACTTCCTGCATATTCTTCAACCAGGAAACCCAATTCTATCCCAAAACTTGATAAACCCCTAACCTATAAAAGAAAAATCAATTAGAGAACAAGTTCATGCTCATTTTGGATTGCAGATCCGCCTCAACAACTCAACAGAAAAGCAAGCCATACCACAATCAGCTGCTTGAATTAGTGAAACATACTAGCTAAGATTATCTACTCCAGCTACAAAATTGAACTGTCTACACATATTATAGCAGGGTTTCACCTGTTCTCTAAAACTAATTTTCCCTTTATACCAAAATACGTTTTTATTTCAAGATCGCTTCTTTAGCAAGTTGGGCATCACAGTTCTTAGGCAGCACAACTAAAGAAAACATCCCAAAAAGGCATTATTTCAAAATTCAGCACCCTTTACTTCATAACTCAATATCTTCACCTCATAGTTTGTGTCTGTTCCATTCCAAAATTACTGACCCTCAGAGCAGCATTTAGAAGAGGTCACTCACTTCCCACCATATATTCATAAAAACCTTACTGCAAACCAGGCATGTGAGCAAGTAAACAAAGCTATCATGAAAAACTTATATCAAAAAAAGCAGTGCCAGAAACACTGTATCCAGACCTTTTCTTGGACAATGGCAACATATGGCAGGATCATCAGAACATCCTTCTGCCTGCAGAGTAATTCCTGGAGAATTATTATTTCAGCTACAAGAGTTTTTCCACCACCAGTTGGCAATGAGTATATCAAGTTCTTCCTTTGCTGTAGGGATTCTAACATTAGGCAATCATGCTGCCACTCTGCAAAATGAAAATGGAACTATCAGCAACCCCAGGGTAATGTTAGTTAATATGAAAATGCCTGTTTCATTCAGAACACTCTGAGCTCAGCCTTTGAGAGCTTTTCCTTAAAAAAGCACTTAAAGCTTTCAGTGATGGTGACTTCTAAACTATTCTGTAATCCAGATGGATACCATCCATCCATTCCATCCATCCAAAACACCAAAGCACCCACTTCCTAAAACAGGACAACTACTTTCCAATGTGGTTTATGTTAAGCATTACCTTAAATATTTTTACAGTATAATGGGTGAAACAGACAATACTCCACTAGCAGTTCTTTTTTTTTTTTTCCAACAGACCAATGGTTACACTACCATAAAGTGTTTCAATCCCTCGAAGTTGTCTGAATAAATCTTTAACCTTGCTAGGTAATCCATAAAAAGGGCCTATATCAAGAGAAGAAGATTCAATAGCTTTCCTAGCCACAAAAATCTCTTCAGATAAAACAGCTTCTTTGAGCTGCTTGGTCTTGGAGACCTGCAGAGTCTGGGCTCTGGCATTTCCAGTCATAGCACTTTTCAGGTGATCTTTGAGACTCTCAGATTTAAATAAAACACACTTGGAGTGTGAGGAAGAATCGATAGGTCTGTTCCTGTGTTCAGCACCAGCATAAAAAGACAATGGGTCTCTGATTTTGTCCGAGAAAGAATCCACACGTTCATCTCTCTCTTTTGAGAGCGGAGATGTTCTAGGCGCAGAAGAAAATTCGTCCATTTTTTCAAAATACAGGAGTTGTGAAGATGGCAAGTCATCTAAAATGGACTCAGTTAATTTTTGATTGCCATCAGCTGGGTCACTGTCCTGCATTTGGCAGGCACCCTCTTTGTCACTTTTAAGGACAACCACATTTTGTGAAGCAGAGAAGTTATCCTGCTCTTTCTGGTGATCTCCTGATTGAAGGTTCCCAAGTACAACCTCTCCAGCTGCTTTCACATCCATATTTTCATCCTGCAGGTACTTGTGCTCAACATCATCCACTTGAGCTATCAAGGAATCGTTTCCATAGAAGCTGTCATAGTCACCAAACATATCCTCCTCGCTGTCGTTGCTGCACTGCAAAAACGAAACAGGAGTCATTGACACCCCGAGGCAAAGCCACAGAAGGCAGAATAACACGCAGAGTGCAAACATCAGAGCCAAGGCGCTTAAGCCTGCCCCAGCTTAACACAAAAGCATTTTGTGTGATGCCATCTGTGAGGAAAACCCAGATAAGGTTCTGAAGAAATGCCTTGACTAAGTAAAACAGATAACCTACAAGTAGGAGAATATGTGCACAGAGAGATGATTGTTTTAAGCTAAAGCCAAACGGCAGTGTTATGAACAAGAAAAT
>WBNQ01053083.1:52378-92599 GCA_013401375.1 Spizella passerina | reverse complement strand
TGGGCAGGCCCCATGTACAGTGTAGTTTCAGATGGTCTGTGAGAGGCAGCAGATAACACAGAGAAGCTGTCATCTACTCCTCTTACCCAGAGGGGAAGGGATTCTGGACCCTGCATGAAGTGGCTGCAAGCAGAAGAGTCCTGGACTTCCCCATGCACAACTCCCAGTGAGAGCAGTATGGCAGGCTTTTGGGAACAGTCTGCTTCCTTTTTTTAGCTTCCTTCTTCAGTTTTTTTTTTTTTAACTCCTCGCAATCATGGTGACTTAAGATGGTGAGATGGCACAACCTTTCCCACCCCTCTGAAAACTTCTCCATCCCTCAGAAAGATCATGCAGATTCATGTGTTTGGGATTTTTAAAAGCACCAACCATTGCTATCAGTCTCTTAGCTTTGTTTGAAAGTTTCTGCCCTCAACTTAAATGTGAACAATATTGGGTGACTCTTAAATTTTGTTTAGCTTGTTCTGTAAAATCCAAGGTCTGTGACACAGCAAGGTTGTGCTTTTCTGTATTTTTTCTGAAGTGTTGGAGTGAGCTGCACCCACCAGTGAAACAAGATATCAGAGAAGGAGACCTACAGGTCTTGAATTAGGATCATTGCCATGAAAAACAGGCAAGAGCTTCTGAAGGACTGAGAGGAGGAGGCTGTGAGAAACAGAGAGATTTGCTTGTTTAGCAGATCAGAGGGGCAGGGTAGCCTGAGAGTGGTTAAATCATGCAGCAAAATAGGACAGTGGTTTACCAAACCAGTTCCTTGCAAAGGGGTTGAGGGTAAGTTCCATTTCCTTGCAAAAGGGTAAGTGAAGGGCTAAGCCTGGGCTTAGCTTAGATGCTCTCAGCTTCTCATGCATTACTGAAGTCGCTTGTAAAAATCTATGAAAATTAGTGGGGATGGTTACTAATTTAGTTCTGCAGGGTCTGTTTTGTAATGTACATGTAATGTACATTTAGAATGAAAACTGTAAGGTCTACCTACACCTGCTTATTCATGAGTTTATGGGGTTCATATCCAATACACAATTCCAGAAAGAAATCCCTTTTCCAAGAGGCCATCTGGGATATCTAGTGGCAGTACAGACACGTTCCCTCAGCTTGTCCTCAAACATCCTCCTTTCTGATGGGCAGCATGACTCAAAGAGCTCCCTGTCAGAAGGAAGTGTTCAAATACCACAGGCATCCGCAGCGGTGTGGCCAAGGAATCAATCACAAAAGAATGGTGAACTCAAACTGGCTTGGGAAATCCTCTGGTTTGTTTTGGCTTTACCATTTAGCTAGGTTACTGTAATTCAGATTTCCGGATCTCATTAGGCAGTTGATCGAGCTGCCACCAGCTCTTTCTGCTGTTGTCATTAGAGAGGTAGAGAATAATGCCCTGCTTAACAGCACAGACAAAATGAGTGTTAAGCACATTGCCACTGCCCTGACAAGCAGCAGTTACGTGTTAGCTGATTAAGGGGTATTTTGTATTAAGGGTGCGTATTTACCGGGCTAAATTTAACAAGACTAATACATGAATATTCACGAAATAACTGTGTTTAGGGACACAAAATAGAGATTTGTTGCTTTTTAATATAAAAACTGTTAAAAAAAAAGCCCCAACTAATTATTTTTTAGCAAGCTTAGGTGCTGTTTTTTGCAAGCATTTATTTTGGTATCAGACTCATGGTGCACGACAACAACACAGAATAGTAAGCTTTTCGCTACTGAAGTAGAATAATTCACAGAAAATAAATGAGAGGCTGAAGTGTTAAGCTATGCAAGTCTAATTAACTTTCAGCCTTAATAAGCTATGGACTCTCTAGCAAAATTAAAAACAGGGTTTCAATTACAGATGGCAGCTACAGTTTGGGCTTAAAAAGGCATTTTTAAAAACAGGGTTTTTCCCCTGCGTCTCTTGTATTTCTAAGCGCTTTTTTTTGCAGAGGGCCCTCTGAAGTGGACTGCCCTCTGTCCCTCTCTTGTCTTCCCTTTTGTTCACTGGATGATTCTTTGCCCTCCTCTGCTGCAGAGGGGCTCTGATGAGACTGCTCAGGAGTAAGGGGCTCTTGCCTTGACTTTGCCAGGACCCTCACTCTGTGGCTGAGCTCTCCCAGGTTGAGCCTTTTTCTCTGGAAAGGGAAGCCCCATTGGGCAATGATTATCCCAGACCAGATCAATGTGTCTGATGTGACATGGACAGAGAGGGTTTCTAACACAGCTGGGCTGTGTCTGACTGCCAACCTCACCACTTGGTTTGTAAGACCAGAACTGGAAGGAAGCAGAGACAGCTGCATGTACAAAATCAGCTAGTGCTGCGAGCTGGGGAGCTGAGCCCTTGTCTTGCCTTTCTTCTCATTGCTGAAGGGTTTCAGCAAGAGTGTGATCGTGACTGGAAGCTATTCGAGGGGAAATGGAGGGAGGGAGATTTGCATGCCACTTCCTCGGCCCCTGAGGGGAATGCACACACACCCCTCTGGCTGGTGCTGCCCATGCAAGGTCAGCTGTTCTCACACACAGCTGTGAGATGTACCTGACATGGCATTGAGTGTGATGAGGGGAAGGCTCACACTGAGTCTCAAAACTGTGGCAGTGGTCTCAGAGACATCTGCAGGCTTTTCAGAGGGTATTCAGACAAAGCTGTTCATAACTTGCAATGGTAACTTGTTGGAAACAAGTGTAATAGCTCATTATAGCTCTCCAGCTCATCTTTCTGTTTAATTTGTGTCTGTACAAAGCCATTTTGACACTGCTGCATTTGTCACAGTCAGATGCATCGTGCTCTGAAGATACTGAATTGTTTTCTGAAGTGAAGACAATTTTGAAACCTTTTTAAATTTCCATCTAATTTCTTAGGCCTGGCTGTCTGACATTGCACTCATCAGCAAAGCTTGATTTTTTTTTTTCCCCCTGTCAGCTTCAATAATTCGGTTGAGGTTGAGAACGAGGACATTATCAGGACATGTTGAATCAAACTAACTTTGCTAATCTGTTCCAGATTCAAAATAGAGGTAAAACATCTGCTTTGGTTGTTGAGCAGAGCTCCATGCCAACTGTAGCATGCCTAATGTAAAGAAAGAGATGAAGTGGTGTTATGAACTGATCTTCATGTTCACACATAGTTACTCTGCTAGTAATGGAAATAACCCTGTCATCAGCCTCAGTAGTTAAACATTTTTAATCTGAATTTTATATCAGCTATGCAGAAAACAACTATTAGTCGCTAAAATCTGCAAAGGATTTTAGTATTTTATGAAAACAATAATAACCAACTGTGGTGCTCTTCAAGAGCACTGTGAGCTTCATGACCTCTAAGAGAAATCAGGAAACATCAATGTTAGTCATTCATGTCTTCTAAAGTGTATTTGGCCCTGGCTGTGTAGGAGAAGGTGAGATGGGAGATTTTCTGTGTTTTTCTGGAGCTGGCAGGAGTGTGGCTGTGGGGGTGGCAGCTGCTGACCAGAGGAATGAGCTGCACTGTAGCGTGTAGGAGACAGGCATTGCTGAGGCTGTGTGTGTGGCGTGCAACACACGGGGAACCTGAGCAAGATCCACTTGAAATATAGTGGTATGACCAAACAAATCAGATAGTTCAGGTTTTGTTCAAGTCCCTAAAATGTCTTCTCCCTCCCTAATGTTGTTTTCATGATCCTCGCCATGGAAGTGTTGCAGGTCACTGTTAAGAGGAAGATGAGGTTCAGGAACACGTGAGATTGTGATTGCAAAATGTATCTGTCCTTAACAGAAACTCTGTGCATGAGCTCATTGAAATAAACCCCATAGCTGAAATTACCTTCTGATGAGTGAATAAGATGGGATCTGAAATTCTGCTGGAGTCCTGCCATGTGTTAGTGTGCATCCAGCCAAAGGCACTAGACTCCCCTTGAACTTTTGGAAATATATGTTTTTATTGATTTCTGCTGTAGCTTACCCTTTTTACATTAACCTTTATCTTCACGTAAGTGTGGTGTGAATTTTGTTTGGCCTCCTTTGCTTAATATGTTCAATCCTTTGCCTACTGAAGCCTGCAGAAAAGAACGCCTTTGACTTTCAGTGATTGTTGGACTAGATCTATTTTTGAAATAGATCACTTCTTCTGCAGTTCACAGTTTGTAATTCAGCTAAATTGGCAACCCATGTCCTCATTTGTGTTGCCCTTAATGGAGCAGAGATGCATCCTCCTTGTGTGCAGCCATTTAAGCTCTGTATATCTTGGATGTGGAAAATAGATTATTTCTTTTAATAACACTAAAAGAAATGATAATTTCTTTTATGTATTGCAAGTAGTTTTCATGTTTCCTTTAAATTGTGTCCTGTGTATTGTGACCAGCTCTGATCTGTTTAGATTTTCCCTGTAAATCATGTTTTAGAGCTCTGTTTTGTCTTCAAGTCAAATGATGCCCTAAACTAAATGTCTCACTCCAGCCAGGCTAAGCAGTACTGAGCAGCGTGGAATGACCTCTGTGTGTTTTGAGAGTCATAATCCTATTTTAAGTCTCTTCCTCTTTCAGAGCGTTGTTCGGTTACTTTCAGTTAGTAAAATGCAGTCCCAAATTCTTTCTTACACAGAACTGCTGCGTAACAACCCTGGATTTCTCACTGGCAGGCAGGCTATGTTCTCCTCCATACTGAACAGTGTCCTACTCTTCCTCCAGCCTGGCTGTTTGTATAATTTGTCAAGGTGGTTATAAATTCTGATCTTGCCCTCCAACGTCCATGTGTAGTCTCTTGTAGTTCTGAAGTATCTGCAGATTTATTGCGGCCCTCTCTGTTTCATAGCTGCCTTCTTTGTGTGTACAGTAATATAAACCAGACCCCGTTAGCCAGCGGAAGTCCTGATCTTACCAAGTAAGATCTTACAGGATCAGCTGCCTCTTTATAGTTCTCTAAATCAGGACTAATTTTCTAAAAATGAAAGGGTTTTTATTAGTGTGTGTGATGAGTATCCATGTGTGCTGCATATATCAGATAGAGCACTTAATTACAGACAGACTGGGCTATTACTTTGTCCTGCTGAGTGTCCAGGCTGCCAGATGAAAGGCAGCTCTTGCTGTGCTGCTGCACTGGAAGAGGACTATGGAAAGGGTTTTTTGAGCCAGCTGCAGTGTGTGTAGCAGCCCTTGCACACGCTTGCCTTGGCAAGGAGGAAGGGTAAGTCACAGTTTCATAAGTGATAAACTAAAGGGAGATAAACTTGCAGCATTTCCGTTTCTTTTTTCCTTTTTCTGCTTGACTGCCGTTGCTGCTGGGGGAGTTGGGTGCAGGCAGGATATCAGTGGTCTCCAGAGGATGTGGGGCCACTGAACTGAGGAGATGTCCCAGGTTAAGTTGACCAGCTGCATGAACCCCCTCAGCCCTCAGAGCGTTCCTCCTTCCACACAGATTTGGTTTTAATTGTCTTTTATTTTTTCTCTCTTGTGGAATTTAGCACCTAAACAATTGGTTAAAAAAAATTGCTTGAAATGTGTTTGAAGACAAGTGAGCAGGAAATGAAGCTTTTGGCAGGGTTGATGTTTTTCAAGCGAGTTTCTCCCCTAACTGCTTTATTCTGAAATCCCTTGCGAGGCAGTGGGACGCTGTTGCTCTGTTCTGCTGCTGGCAGTTTCATTTCTCTTGGGGTTCATAACCTCAGGCTGCCCTGGCCACCTCTCAGCTGTGCCTCTGCTGGGGACAGCGTGCAGGGCCCTTTGGAAAGCAGGTGGTGTAACATGGCACAGGGCCTCTCACTTGGAAGTTGGCTTCAGCTGATTTACACCAGCTGGAATTTATGCCCCCAGAGATTTTACTGTCTGCTGTGCTCTTGTTCAGAAACACTGCCTTGGTGCCAGGACTTCTTCCCTGCTTCTGACTGAATGATTGATGGATTATGGGGGAGGGGGAAAAAGAAAAGACAAAAGACAAAATATAGATATGACAAGAAGTGCTTAAATGGATAAGTAGTGCAGCACATGCGGCTGAGAACTTATAGAAGGAATTGGATCCTTTTTTTGGCACTGCCATTCCAATCGCAGGACTGTTATTTAATGGTGCTGCTGATATATCTGTTGTGAGATATTACACAACACACAGTTTGTATCAAGAAAAATCCCAAGAAATTTTGAACAAACAAGTTCAGGAGGACAAGAAAAAATCGGGGTACTATTAGATTGATTATCCTCAATCTTTGTGGGTATTCCAACAAATTTTATTATGCTGTCTGTGACAGACTTTTTTTCTACTAAAATGGGTAACAAATGCTGGTGAATATAACAAATGTTATGCTACTATGTTTATTTTTGTCTCCTTTAAAAAAGCTTTCTTATTTTAACTAGTCTGCCTCGTGCTGAGTCTTTGTCTCCACTTGATTAATGTAACTTCAGGACAATATTTATTAACTAATTTTCTGATCTGATCTGGAGGCACTTTAAAAAACCCCATCCACCCCCAGTCCTAAATGCCAAGACTAAAACCAAACCCTAGCACTTAAATCAAGACTGGTGGACAGCCTCCAGTAATGAGAATGAAGGAAAGGATGCTGGGCAAGCTGAATTACACAGTCTGAGCTCTTTTCCTTTTTAGAAGTGATCTAAATTTAACAGGCCAAGAGTTATTTTGGTGCCCTTTACTGATAAGTTCAGTGAAACCTAGGCAACTTGCAGCACTTTTCAGTGTGTAGAGGAATTTCAGGATTCCAGGAATGGCAGGATGTAACCTTCACTTCACCTGGAAATATAAGCAATTCTTGGGGCAGTTGATAGGCTTCCTAATGAAAAATGGGAGGCAGCCAAAATCCAGAGCCAAGCTAGCACCAGAAATAGATCTGCCAGAGGCTTGTTTTGCACTGTCTAGAATGGCATATCACAAATTGTGCGAACAGAAATACCGGGCTGGGTCCAGCCTTGCACAAGCAGGATCAACCCTGACTGTTTTCCTTTTTAAGTATCATGAAAGCTTGACTAAATACATAAAAGTTTCAACTGTCTCAATATGTTGTTTTCAAGTAGGAGAGGGGAAAGGGTTGAGCACAGAGAAGACCAGGGTGCAGGTGGTGGTGGGGAGGCAGGGGTGTAGCTGGTTTATTCTTGTTACTTCAGAAAATGTGTGCTTTTGGGGAAGTGTAGAGAAGTATAGTCTGGTTTGCACATCACTTACTAGATGATTATTTGTGATTATGTTTAATTATAGAATCAGGTCTATTGTCTTCTCTGTCTGGCCGGAGATGGGGAGTTTGGTGGGTGGGGTGTAAGCAAAAGCCATCAGGGCCTTGCTGAGTGGGAGCAAAGAGGCAGAAGCCTGTGGGAGCACAGCCTGGATTTCCAATCCCAAGCCCAGCTTGTTTTTGCAAAGGCTTAGCTGTATTGGAGGGGAAATCACTTAAAAGCAGATGATGCAGGATGTATTGTGACAGCCCTGCTCTCTTTTCAGGGTTGAGCCACGCTCTAAGCAGTTCGGATTGTTCTTTTCCAAACCTAGTGTAAGCACTGTTCAAAACAAGATCCTTAATGGAAGGGTTATCATCAGACAATCTTGTTTCAGACAGCCCTACTGCTACTGCTTTAACCCTTTTCCAGTGATCATGCTTTTCCCTTCCTCCTTCATTACAGCTATTGTACATCAACAAAATCTACTTGTTCACCTAAAGCTGAGGATATGATTTTTCCCATCCAGAAGAGGCAGAAGGGTGTTTTGGTAGGCTGTAATTCCAGCCTCTGAACCTGGTCAGTAATGGATACCAGGCACACAGCTGAATTCAGCTGGAGGGGTGGGATGCAGTCCTCTCTGGCCATGCTGCCCGAGGCTTTGCAGTCTGACCCAGCTGCTTGGCTGTCCAGCAGGAGGATGGTTGGAGCTGCTCTGTTTCTGTAGCTGTTTGTGATTGCCATGCAGTCAGCAATGTACACCAGTGATCAATCGCAGGTTTTGTAATGTTACCAGCAATGGCGATATGTGCTGGTCGTGTTAGAATCACTGCATTCCAATTAATTCTGCACCAAATATTTCTGTAATGTTTGAGTCTTTGTTTGGGAAGCCAGTGTGCCCATGTGGCACTACCTATGGACTGTGTTAGCATTGCTTGAATTATTCAGACATTTGGGAACAATTGCGTAGGAACCACTTCTGCCTTCCTTAGAGGGCAGGAAGCACCAGGCACACTGAGCATTGTTTGTACCACACTGAGGGTCCTTGCAGAATCCTCTCCTGATGCCCTGGGTGCTACTGAGTACATGTCCCTTATGGTTAGACCATACTGGGAGCCACAGGTGTGCACTGGGGAATTTCCTGTTTGGTCACTGTTGGTGTTTTGATGAAGTTGCCATTCATCATTAGATGAAAGCATTGGAGGGAGAGGCTTTCATCTGTGAGCTTGTGTTGTGCAGGCAAATGCTGACACCCCCCTCCAGCTCTTCTTTCTTTAAAAAGTTAGGAAAATTGCTTTTGAAACTAAATATATGTTCTGTTTGGAGTTTATGTATAATTTTTTACCTATTCTCAGGAGTGCATAACAGCAAATGAAGCTGTGAGCAATTCTCCACTGCTCCTGTGTGCCCTGTGCCACTGCTGTGAATTCCTTTTTATGGTCTGAAGGACAAACACAGCCTGAGGCTTGGGAGAAGCTGTTATAAATGACATAGATAGAAATGGGGGCCATTACAGGAAAACCCAACACTTCTTGCAATAAAACTTAAATGCCCATTACATCCCTCTAAGCAACTTAGAGCACAGCATGGCAGCAAGTTAGAAAGCCATTGGGGCAGGCAAAGTGTCAGAGCACAGTGGCATCCTTTAAATGCTGGCCTAAAAACAACATGAAGATCTCTCAGCTTGGAAGTGCCTCTGTCATGCAGAGGTTCTTTTTTAGTTTTGGGAATGTTGGCTCATGTTTTTTTGAATACCTCTGAGTGTCATATAAGTTTGTTGGTCCTTAAGCATTCAAACACAGTGGAACAAATTGAAATAAATAGCAATGTGTAGGCATGCATGCTGTCCTTGCTGCAGAGGATTGATGTGCAATCCTTAAATCACTGGGCTAGTCTGCAATAAATGGAAGGACATAATAAGATAGAATTAAATTAATTGAAATTTTTTTTCTGTCGTGTTTGAAATGTTGCAGTGTAGAGGGTATTTATTGATCTGCTCAGTATAAATGTTCTAAGTGCATTTGTTCACTTAACAGTGCTGTTAGTTTGTCACAGTGATTCCACAGGGAACCAGTGCACCCAATCTACAGATTTGATTCTCTCCACTGGCTTTTCAGTTGCTTGGACAAGTATTCCTTAAGTCACTTAGTAAAGATCTGTAATTGCTATGCAACGCCTCTTAGCAGCCATCCAAGGGCAGTCTTCTCCAAATACCAGCTCTGTGAAAGTACTTTGTTGGCAGAAGTGATATAGAAATTCCTACAACAGGATTGCATCCTTTGAATTAACAAATTAAGAGCAAACTGTTTTGGTATTTACCCAGCAATTCATTCCTAAAACACTGTAAAAGGCTAACCCCTGATGCAAGGGAACTAGACTATTGAACAAAGCCTATTGAAAATTATCATTATTGAGTAATTTCTGTACGTGGAACTGTATAAATACTAAGCATCAAGGAAATGCACTCTAAGAATTAAGAGAAATCCAGTTAATGGCTGTTCACTAATACAGACTTGTAGGTTAAAACTGCATTTCAGGTATTCATGTTCTGTATGTGCAGAGGGGAAAAGTCCCAAACTAAAATAAGGGAGAGAAGCAGCCTTTTTGCTTTGGCCAATGGAAGGAAATAGATTTATGTGATGTGACATAGCAGACAACCTTGTAATCTTGATTAGTGGGGGTACCTTGAAAAAAAAACAGAGGTGTTTGGCTAAACACTGTCAGAATCAATACCACTCTGAAATGATTGTGTGTCTTGCTACATTACCTTGCTAGTTACATGAATACATGGATATACCCAAGTATTTAGTCCAGGAACTTGATGTAAGGCAATTAGAAGTAATAAAGGATCAAAATGTAGCTTCTTTTCACTCAAAGGAGCAAATGATAGTCTGTGAGATCAAATGGGCATGGGAGTCAATCATCCTTTCCCTATCAGCCTCTACCTCCTGTCAAACAAATATCTGGCTTAAATAAGTCGTGGCCAGTGAGTCAGGATACGTAAAATCAAGGCAAAATGTTCAGTGTATGTCACAGTTACTAACTACTCAACAAAAATGCAAAGTTTGCTACGAGGTTCAGCACCTGCTTTGGACATAGCAATTAAAATTATACTTGAGACAGTCCCCTTACATGCTTCATCTCCTCTGGAGTCAGAGACTTGCCAATGCCCCTTGGTGGCAGTCAGATCTATGGAGGAGAACTTCCCAGTGTTGCACTTTTTCTCTTGGAACAGCTTGTTGGCTCTGTGGAATCCAGCTGAGCCATAGGACATTCTTCCATGTGGGTTTCAATTCTGTTGCTGAAAAAATCACTGTGCCTTCAGTTCAACAAGTTAATTTTACCTGGTGGGTTGAAGTCCAGCTTGATTGCCCTGTATGCAGTAAAGACAGGAATATGTTGCAACTCTGGAAGGTGTCTGCAGACACAATTTATTTTTTTACTAAAGTGCTTGTTTCAGCACAAAGTAAAGAAGTCTCTAATAAAACTTATTGGTAAGTTTCATACTTATCATAGTAACTGTAGAAAAAGTAACATGGAAGGGTTTTTGTTAGCTGCTGGAGTTTATTTTCAGAAAAAAATGTGAACACTCCCAACTGAAATTCTCTTTAAGAAATTGGAAGCTACAGAGAGCTGTGCTGATGAAACAGTTGTTCATCATTCCAAAACTCTGCACCCTTGCTTAATTCTAATAATAGAATTATTTGAATTATTTTTCCCCCCTTTTATAATAGAGTTTAACAACTTCTTAACAATTTGAAGACTTTTAAATGAAAATATTTCTGTTAATGAAATAACCCATTAATGATGTCACAAGTTTCAGAAATTATTTCCAAAAATATACTATCCTTTAATAATTAGAAAGGAAAATCATCTACCCTTCAGGAATTAAAATTTAAAAAAAGCCATTTGAAGTCATTGATGCATGAATATAGTTATCACTGAAGATCAAAAAGTAATCTGTTCATTTGGCATCCATCATCAATGTGTGTGTAACTGCACAAGCCCTTTTCCATCCCTGTCAGCTGCTGAATGCAGCAATACTTTTTCCATTGTGCTGATGGATGTGGATGCATCTTCTCAGCTCTGACCTCAGATTGAGCAGTAATGCTGCACCATAGTTCTGACATGGATTTCCTGGGCAGGTCATTATACTTGACTGCGCATCTTACAGTGAAGTGGGTCTCAATATGTAATAAAATTGCCTCAGCAATAAGGAATACATTCTCATTTCAAAATGAATACCTTTGAAAATAAAGTAAAATAATGACATAGTGAATTAGAAAAATGGCCAGCTGGAGCAGACTGCACAGCAGTGACTCAAGATGGTTATTAACCTGTACTGGTTTTATCTCCTCTTGCCAGTTTTCAGGCTCTGATCATTTTTATCTCCTCTTTCCAGTTTCCAGGTTCTGATTTTTCTCCATTATCTCTGTGTCTTGCTGCTACAGCTATCAGAGATAGATTTTATCGTGAGTAATTTATAAAAATTAAATCTTACAGGGGAAAAAGGTCTCAAGGATGAGGCCTTTGAAATGGGTATATGGCAACTTTGTCCTGTCAGCAAAGGTTACATGTGTCAGTGGTGAGTTATACCCTGCTTCGGAGGCACAACCTTGACTGGGGTTTGATCAAGGAGCTGCAGGTGGATGTGACCATGGTATGGTGGACAAAAATTGAGATGAGGATTTTCTGTATGTCAAAGATCTAAAGAACGCCATGATATTCTCAATCTGCTTTCTGTGTTAAGTGGCTGATGCTAATTAGAAAGGTCAAACATTTCCTGTAAAAACAAGGGTTTGATTCAGATTTCTGGCAGAGGGAAGAAGGGTCAAAGTGCCTTATTGTAGACCTTCCTTTTTTTTAATGTCATGATGCACAGTACTTTACTCCCTCCTTTTTTAAAAGAAAAACTTACAGAACTTGGTTACCTTTTTTTTTTAATCTAATAGATTTGAATTTTCAGTTTTTTTCTCTTACCTCTGTCTGAGGTTTCACGTTAAATGTCACCAGAGTCTGACTGATGCTTTTCATTGGGTGCTGAGCATACCAGCAAATGGATTCAGGGAATAATCTAAGATGCTGGGGGTATTTGTTCTTTGGCTACTGGATTGTGATTGCCATTCAACTTGTAATTGAGGAGTTCTCTGCTTTCCTGCTGATTTTTTAAAAATCTAAATATTATGATAAATGCGTAGAAAATGCAAATATTTTGGTGCAAGCATAACAATTTCATAAACATTCACTGATTCTTCATAACTGTTAATTTTAGGAGAGAAGGATCTGGTGTTTGCATTCCCTGTTGAGAAATATTCTCTGCCCATTCTGACATGGCTGGGAAGGGAGCATGCTAAATGGTTCAAGTGAAATGCAGTTTTTTTTCCTTCCTTTTTCAAGCATCCACTGCAATATGTAAGACATAGACAATGGTGATGAAAGATGCTGCGTTAGTCCTTTTCACTTTTGGAGGAGTGGCAAGAATGAAATTCCTGTATGAATGTTTCTCAAGGACATAAGGGATTAATGTGTCTTAAAATAGACACCATTAACTTAGAAATGTATTTTCCACATTTGAATAAGAAAAGATAGGGAGGAAATGGTATTTACTGTGTTCTTTCAGCCTGTTTTGTGCATTTTGAGACTGCCTGTTTACAAGACAGTTAAATTCTGTAGACTCTCAAGAACTGTTGCAGTTTTATGTGCTTAAGTAGTCATGCATGCTGCCATTTTACAGGATTATTTTAGATTCTGGTGATTGCATGGCACCACAAACTCCTTTTTGCCAGTAGGACCATGAGGCAACCCAGGAGTGAGACCTGGGGGGCACACGCTGTCTTCAGGAGGGTGCTGGTGAAAGCGGGGCCTGTTTAAACCACATGCTTTATGGGATAGGGATCTTTGTGAATTGTCCCCTTCTTTTCCCGAGTCTCCAGCAGCACAGTTCTTCTTCTTTTTGTTCAGTGCACTGCCAGCTTGGTTGCTAGCTCGGATATTTGCTGCCAAGGTGGTTGGAAGGGCTGAAGTCACCAGCTCTGGCTGAGTGTGGCAGTGCTCCCTCCCCTGCCCCGGGTGACGCCAGCCTTGGAGAGCAGCGAGCATGGCACATTGTTTCTCCTGTGGGCCTGGTTATTTATTTCTGCATTCCCATTCATAATAGAATAATAACAGACTTGAGACAATAAGATAATTACTCCGCTTCTTGGGTGGTTAAAATTAACTGTGCTCGTGGCGTATTTATTGGGGAAAAAAAATACAAGTTGTTTAGTGATTGCCCAGAAATTCATTATCTGCATAATGTTCTGTTTCTAAATGTGTATGGCATGGCCATTCATCTGTGCCAAGAGCAAGCATGCAGCACTATCTGATGTAATTAGTTTTCGCCTTACATGCCAGGCAGAACATCTGGGCTAATTGTGTGTTGTTGACAAAAGTTGCTGTTCTAATGTGGGTCCCTGTTTGTGCACACACATGCTCATTATAGGTACAAACATGCTCATGATTTCAGTTTATCCTCAAGCAAGCTGGTAGCTCTTACTGATGAGATGCTCCTGGTGATTTGGGACTGGGGTCACACCATGTCTCTGGGCAGATTTAGAAACTGTTAGCAGGAGTAAAATGCTCTCGGTTTAAACAGAAAATAAACAAGCCTGTAATGCTTCTGCTTCTGTTTAAAATGCTCTCGGTTTAAACAGAAAATAAACAAGCCTGTAATGCTTCTGCTTCTGTTTTCTTTTTCCAGCCTCCACTGGTCCAGGCAATTTTCAGTGGTGATCCAGAAGAGATACGGATGCTGATCTACAAAACTGAGGATGTCAACGCCTTGGTATGTGACTGGCATGTTGTGCACCATGCCTGTGGCAATGATAGTATTAAAAATGTCCTCAGTCATTGACAAATTGACAGAATGGAAAGATTGGCAAGTAAGAGATTTGGGGCTTCAGTGCTATCCTAAGTAGGAGTCAATGTAATTGTCTTCAGCAGATGACTTTAAATTTTCTAAGTGTATGGTAATTATTCCAAATGTGCAGGTCAGTCAGGGACATTGTTTTTTCACTTACTGAGAAAATGAATGAAAACAGCTGAAAATTGCATATTTTTACTCTCTGTAGGGCTTCCTTTTATAAAGAGTATTTGCAGATCAGGAGCTGTTATGCATTTGACTCTACTTGAACTAAAGCTCCAGTATAATTCTCAGTAGTGAGAGTAAAGAAGCAAAATCTTGGCCACAATTTGCCCACAAAGGAATTACTGTTTTGCAGATTGACTTATTCTAACCAGAATGGTAAGCAGCTGTAAACAAGTAGTAGTTGAGTGCTTTGGCAGTGAAAAAAGCATCTCCAAGTCAACTTGGTCTTTTTTGCAGAAATTGGGGTGGGTTTTTTCCCCCCTCTTTGATTTTAACTTATATCCTTACTGATAGAAACAAGCCCTGCCAGTCCTGACCACAATCTGTGGCCTCTCAAGGTGCTGAGAATATAAAGCAGAAGCAGAATGATAATTTCCAGGTGTTTCCTGGACTTTTGAATCAACCTTCCTTTTCTTCATGTCTTTCTGTGATGTAAAGCCATCAGTTTATTCATTGCTAACTCCAGCAGTTGGCCTGGTATGGTCTTGGCACTGCAGCTTTTGCAGGTAGTGGGGTCCAACAGTCTGGTTCAGAGCTACCAAAAGGAGCTAGAAAGGTGATCCTACAGGTCTGCTTGACTGGGGTTCCACCCTGTTTGCTGTCCAGTAGAAAGACATGCCACAGTTTTAAATCGGATCCAAGACCTTGGTGTTAAGCTTTCCTCATGATTTTCAGTGCCTGATTGTTTTCCTGCAAGTTCCTAAAAGTGCTTCCTTAAAGAATCATCTCCCTTGAATTTCCTCCTTCATTGTTTTTTGCTGATGATTTTAAAGAAAAAACCAAAGCCAGCCAAACCAAACCCCCTCAGCAAGGTAGATGAGCACCACAGTCCCCAAATTTCATCTGTATTTCATGCTGGATTTTCAAAGCCGCATTTCCTGTACGAGATTATCGTGTATTTCTCCAATGTTTTTCCATCTTTTGGCTGCAAGTGTGTTAGTGATGGTTGCTAGGGAGATGCTCTCAGCTGTCAGGTGCAAGATTAGATGAAGAACACGTGTTTTGCAGATGAGTCCCATAATACTTAATAGAAAAAGTCATTGAATGGTTTTGCCCAGAATACTGCTTACAATGCTCAAAACCACCCAGGAATGCTTTGCGTCCTCAGGAGCAAAACTCAAAGCTGTTCTTTGAAATAATCAGAAAGATACCGGTCAACACAAACTCTGAAAGTTGTGTTCTGAATAGTGACTGCAGGGAAGTGTCAATTGCTTAAAATATCACTGAAGAAAGATGAAAAGATTTCCCCCTCATTGTGCTGTGAGCTGGCAATTTGCATTCCATGCTTCTGTTTCTATTTTAAGGGTGTTTTTAATTACTTCCACGTTAGCCTTTGGTTGCTCACATGAGAGGAAACTCTGACACCATTTGGCAGAGATTTGTCCTTTGTTGATCATTTTGGTTGGCTCTGTTAACACGGGAATAATTCAAATATAGGTAGGACAGGGATACAAAGTAGAAGTGTGGTTTTGCAGCAAGGTTTGGGTATTTCTGAAGTGTAAAACATCAGGGTATTTTTAATCTCCATTAAGAGAAGTATTGTAAAGTGCATGGAGCAACAAGACAAAATTAAGAATGCATGTGCAGACGTCCCAAGAGAAAATTAATCTCAGGAAAGAGTTTGGAGGAAACCAGAAGTTTAAAAGATATTTTTTTTGGTCTGGTAAAATAATTAGTAACTTCCCAAGCCAAGGACTTGTTTGTTGATGGAGATGGCTACATTCTGGATACTGCTGTAATTGTGACTTCTACTTTAAACCAAGTGAAATCTGTTTGGATTACAGGTGTAGTTTCAATTCATTCTGCCACTGTAATTGTCACTTTGACCTCTCCAGTCCCTACCTGTGCTCTGGGGGCACGTGATGCCACCTGTGCATCCTGAGGGCATGGACCCTGTTATATTTAGCTGGCAATGTGCAATTCCCTCCCCTGGGCGCTGAGTGCACACTGTGTCCGTGGGAAGTGTGGTCAGCAGCCTGTTTTCCCAGGACATTTGTGATGTCACTTGGGCAATCCAGACTGCCAGATGAGTTGCAGGTAGACACTTCTACACTTGCTGTTTGGTACATTTCAAAGCAGCAGGGTGATCATGCTCTGTGTATGTAGAGGGGGATATTTTGGGGTGCTGTTTTTACTTAGGGAAAAGTGAGAATTACGCCCAGAATCTAGGGACTAATCTAGATCCAGTTGTCACCCCTTCTTATCTGGGATTCATAATACATGAACTGTACAGCACCTTACATCTGCAAAGTCCAGTTGTTGTGTGCAATGTTATAAACCGAAATCCTCCCTGTGAAATTTCCATTTTTAACTCAGTCTTCCAGTTCAGTTTCTCTTCAAAGTATCTAAAGTAAAAAAAAGTCATAAAACCTTCCAGTATTCTTCCCCATAAGTGATGTGTTGTTTGCAAGTCATTTAATTCTCTCTGTTTTTATTTTTGATCCCCTAATGCTGTATTTTCTCTTGGATAGACCTTGCTTCTAGCTGCAGAGGTTGCAGGGCCAGACATGCAGGACCAGGTATTTAGGGGGTGGTTTATTATGAGATAAGGAAGGAAGTCATTATGGAGACACATGTATGTGTGCAGTCCATGACTTTTTTCCTCATTATCCTGCTTGGAAAGGCTTAGATTTGCAGGGCTGCCTTTGTCGGGAGGATTCAGGCTCATTCCAGGCCTTCCCACATGCACACAATTTCTGTATATTCCTGTACTATTGCCAAGCATGTTTCTGGAGGTGCTGTGAGTGCTTGAGGGTACAAATAGGCACCTATTTAGGGTTGAGTCTGAAAGGCTTTGCATGTTTGGGATAGCTGAAGAGGGTATTTAGCCTCTAGTAGTGCTGTTTATTTAAGTAGGAAGTGATGCAGAATTTTTTTCCTACAGAAATTATGAACAATTCTCCATTATGTAGCAAAATTGAATATAAAATTACACTGATGTTCTCAATGCAAGGTAGCTAGCATGACTTTTGTTTAGATGAAATATTTTTTTTGCTTATATTTTTTAAAAAATACTTTATAAAGAAAATTTTTGAACTGTGAAGAAGATTCTGCTGGAGAGCCTGAGAGTCTGAAATATTCTGGGTTGCATTGCAGCAGGGTGGTAGTGTAGTAATGGTTACCATGTTATATATATCTGTTCTGGTGACTCATCTCATCAGTTTGAGGCAGTTTAGGATGTGTAGACCATTAGAGTCTCATGGCAGGGTTTGGCTGTGACTGCATTATTGTCTTCAAAGGCAGCAATATCAGCCTGAAATACTTGAATTTTCTGAATCTTTTCCCATCCTGAGTGATGTGTGCTCCCATGCCTTAGCACCCCCCATCCAAAGTCAATTCTATGTTTATAAAAGTGGAGGAGTTGTTCAAGTCTATCTTTTGAGTCTTCCAGTGAACATCAGTAATCAAAACATTTTCATTCTTTAGGATAACAGTTTCTATGCTCTCAATCTGGAATTAGTAATTAGTTTTTAAAGTTATGCTTTTCTAGCATAAAAGTGACTGTCAGCCTCATGGAAGGCAATTGCTAGATAAGGGGGGAGAAAAAAGATAATTTTTCTTGTTCTGAAAGATCAAAGCATTTGCCTCTTCTGCTTCATGAACACTTGGCAATTTAAGACTCAGCCCAGGAAAATCTTTATTTCTGAGGCTGAACTGAAGACTGTGGGATGAGAGGTGCTGAAACGAGGATCTGCGTTTTCAGATGGGAATTTCTGTTATGATGCAGAAGAAAGAGCACAAATATAAGTTACACAGCTTGACTTTCACTTTCACCTGTGGTGCTCACAGTCAAACATTTTGATTTACTCTGTGAATTACAGAATTTAATAAAAGAATGTATGAGGAGGAGGAAATCCTTGAAGCAGCAGAGATTTTCTTGGTACACCATCAGCTTTTGGCTCCAAACAGTTGTAAATAGCCCAAGAAATAGGTGCTCATAAGCTTTTAGCCTCTTCTGTACTTCCTAACAGTTCCCAATATTTAATTTTTCTGAAGTCACCTTGTATCTGAAATTTTTTTTAATGGCTGTGCTATTTAAATGAGGAATACTCAGATGTAACAACTGTAAATGTAGTGAATGAGCAGGAGGTTTGTTTCTGTCATTATTTTAGTTGAACTTGATCAGTGGAAGTTATATTCATTAATGTACTTTATTCTGCCACCCAGGCACATTTTGAAGGTGGTGGGAATGCAAAGGCTTCAGTAACTCTGCTTCTATGGTGGATTAAACTCCTTCTGTAAACTCCAGCTATTCCTGTTAGCTGCTCAGTCAGTTTGGTGACAAAGAAGGGTTACATACATTTATTTTCTGCAGCAGTTGCATTTACATTTTAATAGTAAGTGACTCTGTCCTGAGCATCACCTGATCTGAGCAGTTGCAGTTGATAACAAAATTCAAATCCATTATCTCCTTTGACATGTAGGCTATGTTGAGGAGAAAATGTATGTGCCTTTCCTTAACGTGCCTGATAATTTTACATGTGCTGATATGATTCATTCACTCACTGTTCTGCTAATCTTCATGTACCCTAGGCTCTGATCCAATAGAGCACTTAAGGACTAGTCTAACTTTAAGCCTGTGAGGGCCTTATCAGTGCAACTGTGATCACTTGAACAGTTTAAGCATGTGTTGAGTGTTTTTCTTGCTGAGGCCTTATGTTCCTGATTGCCTGGCTGTTAGATTTTTAGTTTCTTTTATCTGTATTATTTAAAAAAAAAAGATGTACAGATAATATTAACCTGCAGCATCATCTTTTCTGTGAACTAGGCTACTAATCCAGTTTAATAGAATCACAGAATACTCTGGGTTGGAAGTGACATTAAAGATCATCTCATTCCAAACTCCTGCCATGAGGGACACCTTTCACCTTCCACTACACCAGGTTGCTCCAAGCTCCATCCAGCCTGGTCCTGGCCCTGAACACTTCCAGGGACAGGGCATCCACAGCTTCTCTGGAGAGCCTGTGTCAGTACCCCAGCACCTGCACAGTAAAGAATTTATTCTCAGTATCTAATCTACACCTGCCCTTTTTCAGCTTGAAGCCATTTCCCCTTGTCCTATCACTACACTCCCTTGTGAAAAGTCCCTCTCCAGCTCTCTAGTAGGCCCCCTTCAGGTACTGGAAAGAGAGTTTATCTCATCTCAGTGTGATTTTCTAGCCATTGTTTATAGCTTATCTACTGTCTCTTGCTGACCTTTTGTTCTTCTGAGAACTGCACTGGAAGCAGGTCTGATTATTTCTCTTAATGCTTTTTGTAATCCTGTTATCATCTCTTCCCTCACTTACTTTCCTTGCCTTGATAATGTATGTTGAGGTTTGGGGTTCTGCCAAGCCTTTCCTTGAAAGGACAATTTTCATCCCTCTCTCTGTGTGTAGCCTCCAGTGTTTAGATCATTATGGATTCACTTTTGTGCTCCTGTTCCCAGCAGCACAGGATGGGGAGCTGGAGCTGGATGAGTGTTGGGGTGCTGGGTGCTGAGCCAGAGAGTGAGGAGCTGTGGCTGTGAGGGACCAGGGCTCTGAGGGGGACACATGGCTGTGCTGGGACAGACAGACAGAAGCCCCAGTTCCTCTGTTGGGGTACCAGAGCTGTGCACAGTCTGACCAGGAGCTCAGGGATGTTCTCCAGTGAGCTGTTCACTGTGCACAGTCTGAACAGGAGCTCAGGAATGTTCTCCAGTGAGCTGTTCACTGTGCACAGTCTGACCAGGAGCTCAGGGATGCTCTCCAGTGAGTTGTTCACTGTGCACAGTCTGAACAGGAGCTCAGGAATGTTCTCCAGTGAGCTGTTCACTGTGCACAGTCTGACCAGGAGCTCAGGGATGTTCCTCTGGTGAATCGTTCACTGTGCACAGTCTGACCAGGAGCTCAGGGATGTTCCTTTGATGAGTTGTTCACTGTGCACAGTCTGAACAGGAGCTCAGGGATGTTCTCCAGTGAGTTGTTCACTGTGCACAGTCTGAACAGGAGCTCAGGGATGTTCTCCAGTGAGTTGTTCACTGCCTGCTTGGCTGCAGGAGTAGTGTGTGGGTTTCTCCCTGCCAAACTCCTGAAAATGTTGCCTGTGTGCAAGTCAATGCTGATTTGTGCCTGGTTGTGATAAATGGATAAATTTCAGGTTTTTTTCTCCTCTTGGAGAAATGAAGCTTAAATTCAGTTTTGTGAGTAACCCATCTTTCTCTGAAAACTGGATTCACACTCAAGATGATAGGGCTTTGTATTGATTTTAAAAACCGAAAGCTTAGAAGGCTTACATAGTTAGTTGTTCCTGTTACAAAAGAGTAAAATTTTCTGTTTCATGTCCTTTCCTCCCTCAGAATATCAAATTTGGATCAGTTTTACAGTTTAATACAGAAGATTGCTTATAATCAACAAAGCACTGGGTAGCCTGGGTTCCATGATACAGAAAATTGCTTGGCCTTGTATCATTAGCATTCAACTTCCAAGTGCTCTGCCCTTGCCAAACTTGGCTGTGTTGCACTGACAGGTACAATGGCTATTACAAGTACTGTGTTGTACTAAAGAGAGCTTTATGCATTAATAACAGCAAACTAAGAAAAAAATAAATGGTGTTATTGGTGTATATAATAATGGTGTTATTGTTGTATATCTGTTTGATCAGTCAGTGTATTTTTTGCCATGGGTAGCCTTAGGACAGGGAATATGAAAGCTATGGATGATCTCACATACATTTATGTAGCCTGTGGAAGTTGTTCTGTGGTGTTAGGAATGAAGCATATGAGAGTAACTTGTGATATTGGTTCCTGAGGGAACACTACTGCATGGACACTGCTTAATATTCTTTGGATTTGCTTACCATGTGAGAAAGTGAAAGCCTGTAAGAGATCTTCCCCTCTGACCTGTGACAATCAGGGTTTCATGTAATCAGTTTTCTGAGTGTTTCATGTGCATGCCCAATACCGAAGATCAAAACCCAACGCAGCAGAATTTGAGGATTATGTACATGATGTATGTTTAAAAAACCCATACAAACACAAAAATTAAATATAAACTGTTTTGGTGATCAGTGGCTCTGTACTTCTCAGTGATGGAAAACAATTTTCAACATTCCCATGACAAATGTTTCTGCTACACAGATTTGTCCACATTTATAGCATACTTTGAAGATATTCCAGAAAAGCTCATGGTTGATGAATGCTTGGGCATGTTGAAAGTGATATTTTTCATGACAGGCTCAGAGATCTTTTTCAGGGACAGGATGTAAATAATGGTAGGATTTCTCTGTTGATACTGTTTGCAGGAAGTGTTGAATTTGTTACCAGTTTAAAATACTTAACGCTAGTAGGTTGCAATAAGTTGGATTGCTAAGGTCTCTTAGAAATTATTTTTGTGGTTCAGAAACCAAAATGAAATAACATTTAGGACTGGAAACAGCACAATGAGCAGTATTAGCAGTTCTTGTGATTGTTGTTGCCCATATTGTAATGTTTAGCATTTTCTTTTAAAGACCTGTGTTCTGGAATCAGCTGAATAAAGCAATAAAATAAAGGGGTTTTATAAACACTGTATTTATACCCCTTGAAATAATAATAAAAACCCCTGTGAAATGGACTCCTTAATTTGGAAAATTACAGAAATCAAAAGAACCCTGCATGTATTTCAGAAGTTATATATATATATATATATATAAAACTTCAGAATATATATGTATATATATATGTATGTATATATATATGTATATATATATGTATCTTAGCAATTCTTCTAAGTTTAAAGACAAATTTGTCTGGTAATACTTTATTTATATTAAAGGTCATTCAAGATGTACATGCCCATCTTGGCCTGCTGTAGGTATCCAGGCTATGGTCTACAAGAACCTTTGTAGACCAAGAAGAGTTTGTATCTTGACCTTGTGTGTGGTTCCAAATAATTCTCCTGAGTTATCCTTTTGAAGCCTCTGGTGTTGTGCTGTTGATGCAAGGTGCATTACAAAGTCTGATATCCAGAAGCATCTGGATTGTGCTGCTGTGATACCTAAGAGTGGAAAATGTTTCTGAAAGAGACCTAAAGACGCTGTCTTTGCTCATTTTAGCTTTGATTTCATCTATCTGTAACAGAATATCAGAGTAAAGGCAATATGTCTGCAAGGTCTGGTGGAAATGAGTGATAAAAAATAGAGGATTTTTGGGAGTTGAGTTGTTGAGTTCTTGAATTTTGTTCTTTCCCTGGCTGAGATTGCATTTCTAATTGCAAACAGAAATGCACCCAGAAAAAGAAATATATACAAATCCTTTGCTCTTTTACACCAATGGCTGCACTTACTGACCATGTTTTATAACTGTGGTTTTGCAGGATGCTGAGAAAAGAACGCCCCTTCACGTTGCATCATTCCTGGGGGATGCAGACATCATTGAGCTTCTCATTTTGTCAGGTAAGGTACAGCCCCTCACTGCTGTTAACTGGTAAATCTGCTCATTTTAAAGCTACAGCAAAGCATATATGAGAGAGTTTTGGGCATTGTTTATTTTTGAGTTTCACAGAGCTTGTTGCCTTTCTTGCAAACTTAGAAAATATATTTAAATTTGGTGATAAAATAATGAAAAGTACCCTGTGACTGAGCAGAATTAATAAACAAAGTAACTTTTAACAACTTATAAAGCCTTCAAACTGACAGTATTTGTGATTCAGAAACTTGCTGAAGTACATATTTGAAATATGGCTTCATATCCTGGAGTACAAGAATTCCTGTTAAGCAAAAATTATGGAATAAGAGAAAAAAATTATTATTCAGCTTAAATGAATTATAAGTGCTATTTACATTAGAAGCATGTTTCTAAGAATCAGGAAGTTTATTTGGATATCAGAAACTGTATAGTAGGAAGTATCTAAACAAAAGAAATAAAAGAAAAGTTTCCCAACTGTTGTAGTGACAGAAAACACGATCAAAATATGTCAGAACAAAGCATAAAGCAGTCATCTCTCAAGAAGGGAGCATAATTCATGGCAAGCTCCTGGATGTGCTGGTAGATTTCAAAGCAGTGTTTTTCTAAGCTGGAGAACTGTAAGAGTAAAGCTTATGAGGATTTAAGAATGTGGGACTGAAAGGAACCTTATGGTACAAACTTCTAACCCCTTGCAAGCAACCTTGCTACGCAGCTGGTTTCACAATTTTTTAGACAGCTCCTTCAAATGAATTCCATATATTTTTTTAAAATTACTTCAGAATTCTCAGCCCTTTGATTAAAAGGTACCTTCTAATTTCCAGCCTTGAATCCTAGATTAATTCAGGAAGGTATTTCTAGAGATGACCTGATCCAGCCTCCTGCTCAAAGCACTGAATTTCAAAGTCAGATCAGGCTGTTGATGGGTACATGCAGAGCACACAATTGTATTTCTTTGGCTCGCCAGTCTAGCCAGACCTGGAGAAGGCAGAAAATGAGAACTGACTTTGCTGTAGCTGTGTTTCCTCTGTTCATTTTGGGGTAATTCTGGGTTGTTTAATTGCTTAGTGAGGGTAACTAGCTGGCCATACATCAACTCTTCCTGCTCTACCNATATGTATGTATATATATATGTATCTTAGCAATTCTTCTAAGTTTAAAGACAAATTTGTCTGGTAATACTTTATTTATATTAAAGGTCATTCAAGATGTACATGCTCATCTTGGCCTGCTGTAGGTATCCAGGCTATGGTCTACAAGAACCTTTGTAGACCAAGAAGAGTTTGTATCTTGACCTTGTGTGTGGTTCCAAATAATTCTCCTGAGTTATCCTTTTGAAGCCTCTGGTGTTGTGCTGTTGATGCAAGGTGCATTACAAAGTCTGATATCCAGAAGCATCTGGATTGTGCTGCTGTGATACCTAAGAGTGGAAAATGTTTCTGAAAGAGACCTAAAGACGCTGTCTTTGCTCATTTTAGCTTTGATTTCATCTATCTGTAACAGAATATCAGAGTAAAGGCAATATGTCTGCAAGGTCTGGTGGAAATGAGTGATAAAAAATAGAGGATTTTTGGGAGTTGAGTTGTTGAGTTCTTGAATTTTGTTCTTTCCCTGGCTGAGATTGCATTTCTAATTGCAAACAGAAATGCACCCAGAAAAAGAAATATATACAAATCCTTTGCTCTTTTACACCAATGGCTGCACTTACTGACCATGTTTTATAACTGTGGTTTTGCAGGATGCTGAGAAAAGAACGCCCCTTCACGTTGCATCATTCCTGGGGGATGCAGACATCATTGAGCTTCTCATNCCCTGACAGCAGCAGAATGGTTGAAAAGAGCAGTGCTCTGCTGACAGGTTATGCTTTGGGGGGTTTTCAATGTGCTAAATGCAAGCATGATTTTCTTCCTTGGGAGGAAGGAGTTAATAAATTTAATCTGTCCATGTGTTCTTGCAGTGTGTGTTGTTTGTCACATGCTGCTGTTCCATTGTGGTGTGAGGAGATTGCAGGAGCAATGTGTTTTTTCAAGTTTTTCAAGCATCAGCACAGGCAATATCCTCATCAAGAGAAATGTGAAACAGTTTTGCCCATTTTTCCCAAACATCATTCCCAAAAATGTCCCAGTGAATGTTCCTGGTGAGGGAAGAAGGCTTTCTAGAGTTCTTCTGGGACACTTAGTTCTAGCACCTCACTGCCAAAATGTCATCCATGGGTTATAGGGTTTGTCTGATCAACAGCATAAAATGTAGGTGGTGCATCTTGGGGAGTTTTTATATATCCAAATAAGTGTGAAAAACCTATAATGTGGGCTTTTAAAATTTGAACTTTGTGTCAGTGGGACTGTGGACCTTTCCCCACTAGCTCAGCATGAGTCAAAATTAATTTTGTGTTGTGTATTCTACTTATTCATTGTTCTTTTAATATAGGAAGTATCATTACTCATGATGAGCATGAGTATTGTATCCAAGAGCAGGCTTGGAGGTTTCTGAGAATTGGAGGAGCAGGTTTATGACTTGTTATGAACACCTCTGTGACTGTGATCCTTCCATTACCTAGGCTGCAAGGACAGCTGCAGCATCTTCCTTTGCTTCACCTCTTCAGTCAGCAAATGCTAGTAGTGAAAGTGTATCATAAAATATAAATCTGAACATAACATTCCATTACATAAGCAGGAAAACTTCATTGTCTGACTTCAAATGCAATGGTGTTTTCACAGAGAGAAAGCACACAAACACTTGCTGTTGGTGTCAAGCAATATTCTCAGCATGAGCAGGAGCTAGGAGCAGTATCAGCACTTTTCATTTTGTTCAGGAGAGAAATTAAATTAAATACACACCTTCTGAGATTTGCGGTCCATAAACTGGTGGTGGCACAAATAAACATAGTGTCTAATGAATGAAATTTCTGCCCAGGTGGCTGTAGACAAACCAAGAATGGCTTTCTAGGTAGCCACTGAAATGGACTCTGTTGGAACTGGTACAGAAGGGAGAGTGCCAGATCCCTCAGCTGCTGTGAGTCACCCTGGCCCATTAAATGTCAGAACCAGAAGGGTTTACACCTGCCCCAAGGTCTGATCCATAATCAGGTGGTTCCGACTGGGGAAGGGTGCTGAGTGCTTTTGGTTTTTTGAGTACTTCTTCACTTCCTTCTGTCAGAAAGGAGAAGGAGCAAGGTAACCATCTCAGAGAAGGAATCTCTGTGGGTGCTACAGTCATGGAAGTGCAGGAATAATTGTCTGGGCAAATACAAGCTGCATTCCCATTTGGGCTGGTTCCTGAGAGTATCATGTTTGAGCTCTGCCACACGATCCTTGTTCCCCACTTGCCATCTTGGCAATATTATCTTGCTTTACTCTTTCAGAAGGCTCTGGGCTTCTTGCCAGGAAACTGTCCTTACATTTTGGTGGGCCTGTTGCTGTGTCTTACGGGAGAAGTCGGAAAGGTGCAAGTAAATAATGACATTAATAGGTTAAAGAGTACAGTTTTCTTCCTCCATTGACTATCCCTAATATTGGAGATTCAGACTGTGGAATCTAGAGATGTGGATTTGGCAGATGTGCTGGACAGAAAAGTGTACTTTAGTTATGATAAAGAGATGTTAACTTTATTCCTGAAAGGCCACATCAAGTTGTTTATTTCAGATCTCAAAAGAACAGAGGCAGTTTCAGATTTATTTCCTCTTCTGGCAGAAAAATTTGAGAGTGAAAAATGGCAAAGATTACAAAACAGCCATATTAAAGAAAAGTAGAATACAGAAAGTTTCCTCTCTGTTGATTTTATCTGTAACATTATATGTTATGTTGTCTACTTCAGCCTCACAAACCCTACAGCTAAGCCTTTCTGTCAGGCTCAGGAAGAGCATGGTGGAGAAAGTGAGGCTGAGAAAAGGCTTTACTCTGAAGAGCTTATTTTTTAAAATGGATATTTTGTAGGATGGGTGGGTGCTGTGGCTATCTGAAAGGATTTAAAGTGGAATCTTTAAAGCAGCTTCTATTTTCAAGGAAGATTGTGCCATGAATGACACGATTTACACCAATTTGAGTAGTTTTCAGCCCTCTTTGTCCTTATAGACACACAGATTAATTCATGGAGTATTGTAGAAAGTGCGCTGAAACATGTTTAAGGTACTTGGTCCAGAGTGAAGAGAGGGACACTGAATTTCTGGTTGATTTGGAGGATGTGTTGTGGGTTGGTCTTGAGAATTTAAGCTTCTGGGGTTTGTACACTCATTTTAGATGTGGTAGCATGTTCTAGAGCACTTAATCTTTAAAACTGGATTTCTGTGTTACTCTGCTTTCAAAGGGCTGTCCCAGGATAGGCCCCCAAATTTCTGGAATGCAGACGACACCTTTGAAAACATGAGCATTGCTCTCCCAGTGCCTCTGCTTGATCACCCTCAAAATGACAGATATTTTCTGTCCCCAAAGGAGTGCATCAGTGCTGGTGAAGTTTTTTCACTGTCGTTAACCACTGCCTATGAAGAACTGCTGGGAACCTAGAGGCTGAATTTTGGTGAAGGAAGTGGCAGCACAAGAGGAAATGTTTTGAACATCTCTTCAGAAGATGTGCATCTCAGTAAATGCACAAGAGCAGGTTCTGTAACAGGCAACAGGCAAATTGTGTAGCTCCTGAAAAACAGAAATCACAAACATATTCAGCTGATGCACTGCATTAGACACCTAAGAGCAATTTCACTGTTTCACATAAAGAGGCACAAAGAGGTAAAAGGATGTGGAAAACAGCTGAGAAAGAAAAGGCTGATAGTGTGCTGTGCGTTATTTTATTTACACTGGTCTTGTTTTCCTTTTACTGTTTTCTTCAGTTTTCTTGGTAACTGTTTCAGTTTCTCAAAGGGTAAGTGGATCAGTGAAGGGCATGAATAGCTACTGATGGAGATACTTCTCTAGGTTTTCTCATCATCTTTGTACTCACCAGTGCTGCTGGAGTTGTTAAATACTGAGGAGTAATATTGGTCATGCTTTCCTACTCTGCATATTAGCCTTTCTTATTTGTAACCCTCTGCTTATAGGAGTTAGTGAATGGGTAGAGATGAAACAAAAGAAACCTTAGTTAAGAACATAAGGCAAAAACCCCCAAGGCAAATACAAAAACAGTTTCTAAATCCAAAAAGTTTAGAGATTGCTGTCAATCACAAGGAATTTATGTAAGCAGTTTCCATCTCCAAGACCCCTACCAGGCCAAACCAGGATAATGGAAGGTGCCTTGAAGTCCTGTCAGCTTCCTGATGGTGAAGAAAGTCATTGCTTTATTGGTCTCTAGAGCCTCTCAGAGTGCAGGCAAAGGGCAGGATGCTAATGTGTCAACTGTAATGGCCTCCTCAAAAGGAAGAAAGAAGGCAAAAGCTTCCTTCCTTAGGCAGATTAATTAGAGGACTCTTTGAAACTGTATCTTTTCCAAAGTGTGTTTTTCCAGAGGGCAGGTTGTACCACCAGGTACCAGGTTCTGAGGTGAGTTTGGAGGATTGCCTCTAATTGTTGCAGTAGCTATGAAAGTGGAATTGTTTTTCTTGCAGCCAAAAAACTGCATCCTGACTTGTGGAAATATGCAAGAACTTGTTTCTTCTGTGATTATCTAGAATGATTCCCAATAACCACTGTGATTCACAGGCAAGCATCTTAATATTCCTGAGAATCAGCTCTCAGAAAGTACTGGTGATTCAGAGAGTGGGATTTATTAATTACAGCCTTTTGAATTCACTAAAGTTAAGGTGCAAAATGAAGCTTAAGCATCCCTTTGTTCATGAAGTTCAGAGGCTCACCCAGGCTGTGCTTCTCTACTTTTTTTTCCTGAATGTTCTACCTTTCTCAGACTAATGCTGCTGCCTGCAAACCTGTGAGGCACTATATTTTCAGGTTAAGCCCTTTTAAAAATTAGTTTCTCTAATCCTTATGACTAGATGTCCTTCCTGAGGTATCACATCAGTAATTAGCTTTAGTATTTCTTGCAAAGAAATCTTTTTGATCACATAAATGTACAAGATACCTTTAAAAAATAAAACTGGGGATTTGCAGTCAGCCAGGACCACTGTGGTTGTCAAATATTCTTCCTTTATCCATTTTTCTGGCAAGCCAGCCCAAAATCATCCTCTTGCCCAGCTGCCCTTGTCAGAGCACCTGTTAGCACTGAACTGCAGAGGAGGCAGATGAGTTGTGTTCTTCATCCCTGCTCTTCTGTTGTTTGCCCAGGAACACCCACAGAACCTGATGTAGTCAGTGCCCAGTTCTGTCTCCAACCTGGGCATTTCCTGGTCCTGTATTTTTGATACCAGCAGGATTTGTGAAGCAGAGAAATGATTATTTTTTGGTGGTCTGCCTGATGAAGCTGGAAACAAGAAGTGGTTGCTCAGGCTAGTTCCTTTCATGTCTGCAGATGTCAAAGTGCTTTAAGCAAAGGGTGTTTTTCTTCCCCCCAGCTGTATCAGTTGATCTAAAAAAATACATCTACATAGACACATGTGTACATGCATACATAGGTAATTCCTTCCAACAAACCTTGCTTCTTTTGTGTCCTGTAAACAAAGCAATTTCTAATCATAGTCCTATCTAGCTGGTTCCTTTCTTTCTGAATCCCCCTTTTTCTATCTGACATCTGTTAATGCATTTTCAAGGTGAGCATGGCGCCAGGAGAGTCGGGGGAGCACGGGGAGTACCAAGCACTCAGCTCTGGTTACTGGGAAGCAGCTGGGCAGGGCTCTCAGTGGCACACCCAAGGCATGCCTGTAACCTCTGCTGTCTGTTTGCAGGAGCTCGTGTCAATGCCAAGGACAACATGTGGCTGACTCCTCTCCATCGAGCAGTTGCTTCCAGAAGTGAAGTGAGTAAGATGTGATTTCCCTGCTTTTGCACATAACCAGCGTGCTGGGGGAAGGGCAAAAGCTGGAGAGCTGTGGTAGGGGGATGGGCATGCAAAGAGGGAAGGCATTTCCTGCATGCAGGGCTTTGCAGCTGGAGGTCAGTGTTTACATGTTACCTGTAGCTGCTCTTGAGCCTTCGTGTGCTTGATTCCCACCTTGTTTTACATTACCCTAGCAAGTCACAGGGAGCAGTGAGCAGGACTCACATGGGATAGAGTCCACAGTGGTCCACAGTGCCCACACTATCTTCAGGTGGTGAAAAAAGAGAAATGGATCCCTGTGGGTGTGTGCATGCTGTGTGTGTGCCAGAAGGGAGTGGATGTGGATGTGATCCAACATGCATTACCACATAATTTGTTTTGGTTAATTACATCTCAAGGCATCCGTTAGGTTTTCTGTTAATGCATTTGATTCATGCAGAAGGGAGGGTTTGCCCATGTTTCTTCTACTCGACAAATAGAAATATTCTGGGATCATGTTGTACCCCTTCCATTGCTGTCTTAAAAAGGAGCAGCAATAACTACTGGGAGTGCAGCTCGGGCATTACTGTTTCCAACTGCACCATTATTCTTGGCTTTCCTTTGTGGACCTCCCTGTCTACCTTCACCCTCCCAATACTTCATTAGCAGTGAGCCCAACTGCAGGCTGAATTGGCTGCTGGGGATGAGGGGAGGGGTTGTGAAGCAGACAGAGGGTGGCTGTCTTCCAGAGCCTGATGGACTCGAATCACCTCTGTAACAATCCAGTGCTTGCCAAGCCTGGAGGCAGGAATCCTGGGCTCGCTTCTGAACTCAGGCATTGTTTGGCTGCTGGCTGAGCTTCCCAGCTGCTGGCATCCCCTGGAACCCTCTGAAAGGAATATCTGATAGACTGTGAATGCTGTAATGAGGCAAAATACAAAAAGCCATGTTGGGAAACAAAGATCAGACTTAAACCTTAAAAATCAGCCACAGTCTTGCTGATGCGGGAATTGCAGCGTGCTTGGTTTCTGGTTTTGGATGTGTCAGAGTACATGATTTTTATCATCAGGCACAGTCCTAGCAGAAAATGTATGTCTTTCTGTGGCTTTGTGTCTCATCTTTAACTCTTTGTCATCTGAAGCACAATGAGAAAGTGTGCTGGCAGTTCTGGTACCTCTCAGTGAGTACCCAGGGGCATTAGTGAGGCAGCAGGGGAAGGCATCAGCCTTTCATCCCTCTTCATGGTTTACTTCATAAACACATTCAGCTTTCTTCTCCTGGCATTTTTTCTTCATTATTTATACTAGAATTGCTACTTTTGGTAATAGTTTGGAAACAGGATTTATTATTTTTGAGGCTCTTTCAGTGCTGCTTTTTGCCTTCTTACACAAGTGAACAAATGTGCAGCTTTGATGGTGATAGTAATACATAGCAGTGGGTGAATTCAGAGTTCCCACTGATAGGAGAAGGTGAGTTGGTGATCCAGAAGCTGACCAGTAGGACTTGGTGTAGCTTTTGAAGTTCTTGTGAGCACAGTTGTTTTTAGAATGATCACCAACAAATTTTATTATCAATCTTTTACTATGAAGATTTCAGAGGATTCAGAAGTTATCTCCTTGAATCCTTTTATATGTTTATTAAAAGAATGGACGCTTCTTTACATATGTCTTGATGATTTTCAGGGGCTTTAGGGATTTATGTTTATTTACAAATCAGTAACCCTTAGGGTGTCTGTGTAGGATTGTTAATGGACGTATCAACTTCTGGCCCTAAACAGATTGAAAAAGTTCAGAGATTTCACTTTGATAAATTGGGATAGCTAGAGATACTGACTGCAGAGGCTTACGCCACAGCTGGGCACTGCATGCATATAGAGAAACTATAATAAAAGAGTAAAGCTCATGCTCTAAAAACAGTAGAATTAAAACTTTTCCATAAGGATTTTAACTTTTGATCCCAAATCTGAAAGAGCAGCAGACTGCAGATGTAAACAAAAATGTGTAAATGATTTTATTTTAAAATCTAAGTATTTTTAGCTTTGGATATTCAGTCCTTATTATTTACTTCTAAAAATTCTCCTTTAACTTTTTTTTTTCTTTCACTAAGAGTCATGAAGTTTCCTGCTGACTTCATGTCCCAGCTGCATAGGTCTCCAGTGAATTACATTGAAATGACTCTTAAAATAGTAGGCCTAGTAATTTAAAAAACAAAATCCTATTGAGACATCAACAGTCATATATCATTATTGGTGCAGTGTCACTCACTGAACAAATCTGTTAGAGGAGAGTTTGTGACATGGCTGTTGAAAATGAAACTGCTGAGATCATTTGAGGACAAAGACCTAAAATTCCCAGTATGTATGTAGTGTTGATATAGACCGCAGGCACTCTCCTGGGCAATTCTAGATATAAAAGTACTATGTAAACATACTGTATGTGTTTGTTATTTATTAATAAAATTTTGGCTGGGCTTAACAGAAACCTTTGCAGTTTGTGGAAAAAGAATAATGTACTATGTAGGACTAGGGCTCTCCCACATACCAGATGTGAGCTGTATTTATCAGACAAGGCTGCTTGAATGCTACTGTGTCCCAGTAGTTCCTCTGTATTTTGTTTGTGGGGAGAAAAAGGAAGAAGAAAAGAAATGCAATTTTGAGAAAAACTTGTAGTTTTTATCTGTCTTGTTTAATGGCATGTGCATGAGTAGAAGAAGAAATGAACTGATTATGAGTTCTCCAGCAAGAGGGGCTCTCAAGAGAGAACAGTACACTTTCTTACTGGGAAATATTTACTTTTAACCAATAAAATTAACCTTAAAAGATATTGTTTGGTCTCAGGCTGACAGAATGGATATTGCAGTCAAGACCCTTGGCCTATGCTTAGGCCTTGGGGAGGAAAGGAATGCTGATGCTGAGCTGGGGACACACCAGCATTCTCATGTTTTTGCAAAGTTTTGTTTTCGCACATTCTTCTTTATTTTCTCTTTTTTCCTGTTTATAAATAAAATGTGCAGCACTTTGCTGTTGTTTCGATGTGCTTTTCATTTTGTGAATGGTCCCTGTAGCAGTGTGAGTTGGGTTTGTGTGGCAAGGGTGTGACAGTGTTCACAGGGGTCTTAGTATGAGGGAAGAGATGAGGATCTGACTCCATGTTTCAGAAAGCTTGATTTATTATTATATATATTATATTAAAAGAGTAGAAGAAAGGATTTCATCAGAAGGCTAGCTAAGAATTGAAAAAGAAAGAATGAATACAAAAGCTTGTGTCTCTGACAGAGTCCGAGCCAACTGACTGTGATTGGCCATTAATTAGAAGCAACCACCTAAGACCAATCACAGATCCACCTGCTGCATTCCAGAGCAGCAGATAATTATTGTTTACGTTTTGTTCCTTAGGCCTCTCAGCTTCTCAGGAGAAAAAATCCTAAGGAAAGGATTTTTCAGAAAATATCATGGCTACACAAGGGTGTGGCAGTGGGGGTGTTGTCTGTGAGAGGCTGCTGGAAGCTTCTTTATGTTGGACAGAGCCAGTGCCAGGCAGCTCCAGGGTGTCCAGCTGCTGACCAAGGCTGGCCCCATCAGTGGTGGCAGGAGTGGCTCAAATGAGTTCATTTCTTCACTGGAAGCACAGCTATGAGGTATTGATGGTTAATCAACCAAACAGGATGGGCTCTCTGCATAAGACATGCTCAAATCCACCTGGCAGGTTTTGACTGTGAGGCCTTTTTACTGCATTCAGTGACAGCAGAGGCGATGTGTGCTGGGGCATTTGAATGGACAGTACTATTCCAGAAGCCTGGGAGGTGGTTGGGATGGCTGTTGTTCTCTGTGCTGTGTGTGACGCAGCAGCCGCGTGCCGGAGCTGTTGGGGCAGTGCTGTGCGCTTGCTGGAGCTGAGGGCTGTGCCCGTGCTGCCCTTGCAGGAAGCCGTGCAGGTGCTCATCAAGCACTCGGCCGACGTCAACGCCCGGGACAAGAACTGGCAGACCCCGCTGCACGTGGCAGCCGCCAACAAGGCGGTGAAGTGTGCCGAGATCCTGATCCCCCTGCTGAGCAGCGTCAACGTGTCGGACCGCGGCGGGCGCACGGCGCTGCACCACGCCGCGCTCAACGGCCACATCGAGGTGAGCGCCGCCAGCCAAGCTCCTGCCTCATTCTCTACTCTTGTACTGGGCTCAGTCTAGACTCCGTTGTTATCTCACTGTAACAGTTCCATATCTCCTTGGTGTTTTCTCATGGGCAACTCCTCACAGCACTGACTCCTTCTTCATAGCACAGCCAACAAACTCCAGCTTGCTTCTTAACCAGCTAACCCACTCTTTTATAGCACTCGTCCTCACGGGACACAGCTGTGGCCTGTTAAGGGCAGATCTGCTCCTAATCTTTGGTACTCAGTACAGCTGCAACCCCTCAGGTGTGAGACTACCTTCTGCACTCTTTATTTTCTTACATTCTATCCCCCCACCTCCAAGACTCTAGTCTAGACTCAGTTCTAGTGCTCAGTCTAGACCCACTGTGACTGGGTCTAGACTGAGCCCCATGTCCCTGAGCCCCCGGGCTGCTGTCACTTGGCTGCTTCCCAAATTGTGGGACAGGTTTCCTACCTGCAGGAACACAGCAGTGGCTGTGTAGAGCCAGGGTATGAGTCAGGTGTGCATGCACTCCTGGAGAGCCAGCTGTGCCACCGCTTCCAGCAGCTCCAGGGTCCCCTTGCTTCTTTGGAGCTGGAGTGCCTGTGAAAATAAGAGTGGCAGAATGGAAAGAAGGGAAAACTTGTGGATTTGTTTCATGCTGAAGAAATATGCAGCTGTGTGAGATCCAGTCGCTCTGCTTTTCTAATTGGCCTTCTAGAAAATGTGCTTCTGTTTTTCCCTACTTATACAAGCAAACCTTCCTAGTATTGTTATTTAACTATATGAAAAAGCTTACATAATTAAAGCCCCCAGATATTTGCCTCCTAGGTTTTGATAATCTTTAGATCTGTGTTTAAGGATCCTCATTTTCCCATTCCACACCTGAAGATCTAGGTAGGGAATAAAAACTCTTAAACTGGAACAGTAAGCTTCTGTCAATGAAAGTTGATGAGTTGAACTGTAATTAAAAGAAGAAAGAGGAATGTTAGGTCCTGTAAAATGGTGATGGATGGTGTTTGTCCTTTAAAACACTGGACTGTAGGAAAGAGACAGTAATGCCTGAGTATAACTGTCATAATCTGAATATTTTTGATAGAGAATATCAGAAATGGTCATTCAAATGATCCCAGCTTTATCGCAAGATTGGTTTGTTATAAATCTTTGAGTGTGTGATCTGGAGGGTTGGTTTACCTTCTGCTGTTACTTTTAGATGGTGAACTTGCTCTTGGCCAAGGGGGCAAACATCAATGCTTTTGACAAAAAGGACAGAAGAGCTCTTCACTGGGCAGCGTACATGGGTAAGGCTTGGGCTGCTGCTCCTTCTTTTTGATTTGCCATTCACAAATGGGTTGCATGTCTTAAAAGGGACAGGAACAGACTGGCCATAGAAAGAGAGTGTTGTAATTACCCTGAAGAGGGAAGGCTTCAGCTGATCTAAATAAACATTGTCCATTTATGGGTTTGCAGCTAGGAAGATCTTGGCTGTGATTTCTTTTTTAAGACAGTTAATTGTGGGGGTTTTGTGTCGCTTTTTGATTTTGGTCTTCTTATCCTGACTCTAAGTCAAACCTGAGCTATATTTGTGCTAGAAAAAAACCCAGGTTATATTTGTTTCAGCTTTTGCTAAAAAGTACTTTCAATGAAATGCAGGTAACTGTGTTTAAAATTTTTGTAGTTTATTGCAGTGTATAAGCAGCTAGGCAATGATATTCTTAGGAAATGCACAATAGGCACTTTCTTCCTGTTAGGAGAATATTGTCAATTTTTATTCCAGAGTGGACAAGAGCAACTGAATATCTCCCCAAAAAATAAGTGGTGTTACCAAATACTGCTTAATTCAAACAGTTTGCCTTATTATTCCTTTCAAGCTAAAGGCAAATTTCTTACAGTGGGACCTTATAATTTTAAAATACAAGATTGTCTATGACAGTGGTCATGCTTGTTCAAGAGCTTTTGTTGGCCAAGCTGTATATTTCAGGTTACAATTGGTGGGGAGCTGTGCACCCTCAGCCAGGAACTCTTTATTTGACATGTCAGAAATCTTTATTTTAATCCTGGCACTTTTAGGAATGAGATAATAGGAGATTTCCAACTGTGAGAAAAGCATATTGTGTGGTTTTTGATATACACAGACACAGATGGAAAGGCTCTTGCCAACAACTGTGATGTGGCTTTTGAGCTAACGAGCTTTGAACTTCACTCTCTAGATTTGAAAGGCTCTTACATTGTGCTGTGCAATTCCACGCCTCTTTTCCATTTAAATGTTTTCAGAAATTCATGATGCACTTTTGAAAGTGTTTAGATAACATCTAAGCCCTAAATTAGCAATGGAGTCTGTAGTGCATTTTAGACAGAAGTTAGATAATGAGAGCTGTAAACCCTCATAGACTTTCTGGAATATTTAATTACTTTTAGACACTAATTATCTATAGACTTTGTACATATGGTTTCCTAGGTCCTGCACATGGCCAGAGCTGCCCTTGTCATGAAAGTGCTGTGCAACCCAGATGGAGCACAACTTTGTATGGTGTTTGACATAATAAATGTTTCATTCTAAGGCAGACAGTTCTGTCTCAGCATGAAGCAATAAGACTGTTCCTCTTAATTTCATAATTTATTAAGGTTATTTTTTATCTCTAACAAAACCCAAGTAGTGTTAGCAGTTGTGTTTGCAGGTGACATCAATAGGATGCTGTTTTGGGAGACTTGCATTGCCATGCTCCTGTGCTCACTGTATCACTATTCTCTGTAAAAGGGAGAATAAAACACACTCTGTTAGCTTGAGAGAAATAAATGGAAAAGAAGTGTGGTTTTGTTCTTTTGGCAACTGGAAAATCAATTCAGTAAAGAGAAATTTGACACATTTGGAGAAGGTGAATGCATGGATTTCTTCACAAGGCCTGGAGCTAGGATTAGAAAACATTCATAAAATTGCTTTTTCTTCCTTTGTAAAACTGTGGGAGCACTTTGAAACAGCAGTGAAAGGGCAGTGTGTTAGCAATAAAGAAGTAATCTGGGAGAAGTGATCCAGTGGGATGGTCTATTCATTGATTGCTATCTTTTATCTTTTGAAGGTCACCTGGAAGTTGTTGCCTTACTGATTAATCATGGTGCAGAAGTGACTTGTAAAGACAAGAAGGGTTACACCCCACTTCATGCAGCTGCATCCAATGGGCAGATTAACATTGTGAAACAACTCCTTAACCTGGGGGTGGAGGTATGTGGTAATGTGCACTTGATTTCTATTTAGAGATAGTCTTGTTTTCTTTCTTATGGATGCTGCTAAAGACAGGGACTTCTAAAGAAAAGGAGTCCCATTTTCCAGATCACCTCGTGCTTCATGTGGTTTATTGGTTCAAGAGTCAGGCCATATTCTGTATTAAAGGAAGACTGATATGGACAGTAAATTGCAGGCCACCTTGCTGAAGGAATCAGGAGATATATCCTGTTCCTGCAGAAGAAGATGGAGTATTGAAATTTTCCTTGGGTCAGCATTTCCTTTGATACAATGAATGGTTGTTCTCAATGTATACACTGAGTACTTTACTAAACAGCAGCTCAGGCTTTTTTTAGTTTACAGACCTGTATTTCCTCTGTAGCTGATAGATTGTTTTCACTCTGGAAAATAACTTTTTTTTTCAGGGCACAGACTTCTTGTTATTGCCAATTCCTCAAAGCAGTGGTGAGATGACCAGAGGAGCCTGATCAGACAGTTAATCATAATAAAGACATTGCTTTTGCCATGGTATTTTCAGCTGACTTGACCTGCCTGAAAATTGTCAGAAGTTCATGTTCACAGGCTGTTGGCTGTGAAGGGGAATAGCTGTTTCCTGTTATTAACAGTGCTATGCTAATAAGTCCCTTTAAGTTCCACCTTCTCCACCACTGGGGATATGATCTTAGAGACACCTGTGTTTCATGGAAGGCTGTTCCTGCCATTCCCGAGTCTTTTGTGCAATCTGTCTTGTCCTGTTTTACAGAGCAGCAGTTGAATACTAAGTTGGTCATCAAGAAGTAACATAATCTTAATTACATCTTTATAATACTGAGCTACTGACAGTGGTTTCTTATTGAAGTGTAAATATCTGTGCACCTTCACATTGCTTTCACTCAGATACCCCCACTCCCTATCCAAAATAAAGCTGTGTAAACAGCTCTTATGCCTGGTTCTGTTCACAAAAACTCAATAGTCACTGTTGTAATCTTTTTAAATATAAAGATTGTGAGCTTTTTATTCATCCTGCTTTTCCTCTTACATGGAAAATCTTTCCAGCTTGTTGGGAATTTTATCATCAATATCGTCATTATGTAGTCCTGCTATCAGCTTTAAGCTTCACACTGGTTTTAGAAATTGTCAGCAGGATAAAAAGTTAATAATAGGAAAGGTAAAGCATTCCAAGGGAAGCTGTCTGGGAGTGTAATTTGTCGATGAAATGTGCTGGTGAGAACTATGCCCTGTGACAGTTCAGGCCTCCAGCTATTTCCATTTGCAGCGTGTGATGCATTACGTAAATGCTAAGCTGATCTCTGTAATTTTAACTATGTCTCCTTGTCTCATTTTAGATTGATGAGATGAACATCTATGGAAATACTGCACTTCACATTGCCTGTTACAACGGTCAGGACTCTGTTGTTAATGAGCTGATTGACTATGGTGCTAATGTAAATCAGCCTAATAACAATGGATTCACCCCATTGCATTTTGCTGCTGCCTCCACTCATGGAGCACTGTGTCTTGAACTACTAGTGAATAATGGGGCAGATGTTAATATTCAGGTAAAAACTTGAATACTAGCTTTACAGTTTTACTTTAGCCTATTTTGCATATCTCAAGAGGAAATTGTAACAACAGCTACAGCATGGCTCTAAATCCTTGATGGAATTGGAGTGATGCTGAGAATGTTGATCATGAAACTGTTTGGGTGATATTACATCCCAGCAGGGGAGCTTGCAGTGCCTTGATAACAATGAGAACTCTAAACTCTAGGGCAATCACTTTCATGAAGGCACAAAAAAGTACTAAAATATGGTCCCAAGAGCTCTGTCAAAATGTTATCTCAGGGAATGGTGCTAAGTCAAAGAACTGTTCTTTTTTAGTGTTTTTCTTCCCTGTATAATATAAATTTAATTGAACCTGACTCCAAAAAGTTCCCTTTCCAGGATTGCTTGTTACCTACTTTAGAGCCCCAGCTTACAAACTCTGATTCTGCTCAGGATATCTGAATATTCTTGAAGGCACAACTTATACATCTTAATGAAGCTGAAAGGAACTTGCTGTTATCCAACAGAGGGTACTGGTATAAGTATTAGAAAACTTGAGGTCTTCAGAGTTCATACAAGATTTTGACTACTTTTGTTAAAATTTTTTGAATTTCAGTTTCCCATCTATGAAACTGGCATTTACCTACCTTCCAGCATTTAACACCTCTGGCAAGTGCCTTAAGATCAGTGAATAGTCAATGCACTGTTTAAACTCAGAATTATTAAGAAGAAGTTAGGGATTGTGCTTGCCAATGAAGGTGCCAATAAACATGAAGTGATGTGAGTGGAGGCTGGTACCACTCCCATCTATTTTCTCATTGTTCGGCTTTCCTGGTCTGTTTCTTTCTGTAAACCCCAAACCATTGCTCTGTACTCACTGCATCTTTGCTTTCATAAGCCTGCACATGCTAAAGCAGTGCTGTGTTTCATTCCTGCCAGAGTAAGGACGCGAAGAGCCCCCTGCACATGACAGCTGTCCATGGGAGGTTCACGCGCTCGCAGACCCTCATCCAGAACGGTGAGTTTCTGTCAGCCCCTGGAGTGGCTCTCCACGACATCAGGCATGTCCACTGTTGCAATTTTCAGTTCTTCTGGCCCGGAGGGCAGCTCCATGAACTTCTGCCTTTGAGCTGAACTGACAGCTCTCATTCCATCATGTCATTGCAACCTGAGATTTTTGTTGTTAACAAAATTCCATACTCTTCCAGCTGACAGTGGTCCAGATGATCTACTGAGATTCTTAACCTGAAAGCAAGAGTTCAGAGATGTATTCAGGTCTTTTCTGCTGAGAAGGATGCACAATTTTCTAGTTGTCCTCCTTTGGGAGCCCTGGTGTTCTTAAGAGTTCAAACCATTTTTTCTACTCTGCACTCAGCAGCTGTGCTTTTCTCACCATCCCTTGCCGCTTCTCCATGAAGTGTTGAATATGTACTCAGCAGGGAGGAGCAGTACTACCTTGTTTGTTCTGGCATAGCCAGGATTCCTGATCATCAGTCATTTTTCAGGCATCTTTTTTTGTCCAAGAGTACTATAGAATATAGCAATTGTTCTCATTTGAGATCTGGCACAGGCCTATTTCTGAATGACAGAGGTTGCTATTACTGATTCTTTATTTAAGCTTCCCTGTTTGGGCCACTACCTGAGACAGGTTGGGCATTTCCCCCCCCCCAAAATCCCAACTTCAAATTGAAGCGTGAAATGTTGGACATGGTTGAATAATTGTGCTTTAAATATAATGACACATTTAAACAAGATTGTGTTTTAAAATGGAGGTCTCCAGTAGGTCATGCTTCTTTCAGGTCATCGTGCAAATTCTTATCTGTCTCCTGGGATTAAAAAAAAAGTAATAATAAAAGGGGGTTGGGGAAAAA